>OY992885.1:47052341-47189841 GCA_963921405.1 Cepaea hortensis | reverse complement strand
CACGGCCCGGCTTCGCCCAGACTCTGGTGGGGAGCATCTCATTTAATTCATATAAGTAGTCATATAAGCTCCCGTTCCCGTCTGTCTGTCTGTCTGTCTGTCTATCTATCTGTCTGTCTGTCTGTCTGTCTGTCTGACCCGGCCCAGCCCATGGTGGAGAGCATCTCATTTAAATCATATAAGTAGTCATATAAGATCCCGTTCCCGACTATCTGTATGTCTGTCTGTCTTGGGTAAATGGAGGAGGGAGGAGGAAGAGGGAGGTGGAGGAGGGAAGAGGAGGGAGGAGGAGGGAGGAGGAGACAGGAGGAATAGGAGGGAGGAGGAGGGATTAGGAAGAGGAGGGAGGAGTAGGGTGGAGGAGGAGGGGGAGGAGGAGGGAGGAGGAAGAGGGAGAAGGAGGGAGGAGGAGATCGCAGGAGGAGGAGGAGAGGGAGGAGGAGGAGGGAGAGGGAGGAGGGGGGAGGAGGAGGAGAGAGTAGGCGGAGGGAGGAGGTGGAGGGAGCAGGAAGAGGGAGGAAGAGGGAGGAGGAGGAGGGAGGAGAAGGAGGAGGGAGGAGTAGAGAGTGGGAGGAGGGAGGAGGCGGAGGGAGGAAGAGGGAGGAGGAAGAGGGAGAAGGAGGAGGGAGGAGAAGGAGGGAAGAGGATGAGAGGGAGGAGGAGGAAGAGGGAGGAGGAGGAATGTGAAGGGAGGAGGAGGGAGGAGGTAGAGGGAGGAGGAGGAGGAGGGAGGAGGATAGAGGAGGAGGAGGGATGAGGAGGAAGAGGGAGGAGGAGGAATGTGAAGGGAGGAGGAGGGAGGAGGTAGAGAGAGGAGGAGGAGGGAGGAGGAGAATGGAGGAGGAGGGATGAGGAGGAGAGGGAGGAGGAGGGGGAGGAAGAAGGAGGAGGGAGGAAGACGGATGAGGGGGAGGAGGGAGGGGTAGGAGGGGGAGGAGGAGAAGGGAGGAGAAGGGAGGAGGAGGGAGCAGGAGGAAGGAGGAGGGAGGAGGAGGAGGAAGAGGGAGGAGGAGGGAGGAGGAAGAGAGAGGAGGGAGGAGGAAGAGAGAGGAGGGAGGAGGAGGGAGGAAGAGATAGGCGGAGAGAGGAGGTGGAGGGAGGAGGAGGAGTAGGGATGAATAGGAGGGAGGAGAAGGGAGGAGGAGGGATTAAGAGAAAGAGGGGGGAAAGGGGAGAAGGAGGAGGGAGGAGGGAGGAGGAGGAGGAAGAGGGATGAGGAGGGAGGAGGAGGGAGGATGAGGAAGAGGGAGGAGGAAGAGGGAGAAGGAGGAGGGAGGGAAGAGGATGAGAGGGAGGAGGAGGAATGTGAAGGGAGGAGGTAGAGGGAGGAGGAGGAGGAGGGAGGAGGATAGAGGAGGAGGAGGGATGAGGAGGAAGAGGGAGGAGGAGGAATGTGAAGGGAGGAGGAGGGAGGAGGTAGAGAGAGGAGGAGGAGGGAGGAGGATAATGGAGGAGGAGGGATGAGGAGGAGAGGGAGGAGGAGGGGGAGGAGGGGGAGGAGGAGGGAGGAAGAAGGAGGAGGGAGGAAGACGGATGAGGGGGAGGAGGGAGGGGTAGGAGGGGGAGGAGGAGAAGGGAGGAGGAGGAGGGAGCAGGAGGAAGGAGGAGGGAGGAGGAGGAGGAAGAGGGAGGAGGAGGGAGGAGGAAGAGAGAGGAGGGAGGAGGAAGAGAGAGGAGGGAGGAGGAGGGAGGAAGAGATAGGCGGAGAGAGGAGGAGGAGGGAGGAGGAGGAGTAAGGATGAATAGGAGGGAGGAGAAGGGAGGAGGAGGGATTAAGAGAAAGAGGGGGGAAAGGGGAGAAGGAGGAGGGAGGAGGAGGAGGAAGAGGGATGAGGAGGGAGGAGGAGGGAGGAGGGAGGATGAGGAGGGGGGAGGAGGGAGGGGGAGGAGGAGGGAGAAGGAGGAGGAGGGAGGAGGGAGGAGGAGAACGTAGGTGGGGGAGGATGAGAAGGGAGGAGGGAGAGGGAGGAGGAGGGAGGAGGAGGAGAGAGGAGGAGGGAGGAGGTGGAGGGAGAAGGAGGAGGGAGGAAGAGGTAGAAGGAGGAGGGAGAAGGAGGGAGGAGGAGACAGGAGGAATAGGAGGGAGGAGGAGGGATTAGGAAGAGGAGGGAGGAGTAGGGTGGAGGAGGAGGGGGAGGAGGAGGGAGGAGGAAGAGGGAGAAGGAGGGAGGAGGAGAGAGGAGGAGGAGGAGGAGGAGAAGGGAGTAGGAGGAGGGAGAGGGAGGAGGAGGAGAGAGTAGGCGGAGGGAGCAGGAAGAGGGAGGAAGAGGGAGGAGGAAGAGGGAGAAGGAGGGAGGAGAAGGAGGAGGGAGGAGGAAGGAGGAGTAGAGAGTGGGAGGAGGGAGGAGGCGGAGGGAGGAAGAGGGAGGAGGAAGAGGGAGAAGGGAGGAGGAGGGAGGAGGTAGTAGGATGATTGATTGCCATCCCACCAGGTTAATATGTTATCGCGGACCTCAGAGAGAAGTGTCTATGTAGAAGACCATTTCCTGGACGTACGTATTTTGGGAGGGGGAGGAGGGAGGAGGGAGGAGGAGGAAGAAGAAAAAAAAACTATGACAGTTGGCATCTCTGGAATGAAAGGAAGGCGTGTAGAAAATTTCATCTCAATCGGATGGGCCGTTCGCGAGCGTATAAAGGACATACATACATACATACAGAGATACGCACATCCTAATTTATATATAAGATTACAGGTTTGATTTTGGATGAAATTATTATGTTTAGTGCTAGATTTAATTTAATTTGGCTTCCACAAATTCGCTAGAGTGATATAAGCTCATCTTCCCATTTGTATTCTTATTTTAATATCTCTTTGTGTTCCCCTGAAAGACTTTCATAGTTAAGTATATTTGAGGTTGCTTTTGTCATTATTTTTTATCATGCCTAATTTGTTTAGGGAGCTGCGGTAGTATAGTGGCTTGATGCTCATCTGCCGGTTCGATGGTCAAGGGTTCGATCCACTTTGGAGTGAATTAGAATTTTATAAATTTACCTGGGATCCCAGGTCAACACAGCCTAAAATGGGTACCTGGGAATGTCTTGAAATGTCAAGGTGATCGGTGTGATACTGACCACAGCACATACCCAGTCATTCATTCATTCAGTAGCATGTCCTTTGCAGAACCTCGCTCCCATAACAATCTTCCGGAAAACTTCTCGATCACAAGCAAGATGTCCCGCGTCTGATACACCCATCTGGAGATCATCCGCCACATCCTGCACCCATCTTCTCTTTGGCCTTCCTCTTCCTCTCTTCCCAGGCATATACCCTTCCATTATTGTTCTCTCCAAACTGTCGTGACATTTCAAGTGACCAAAATACTTCAATTTTCTTTGTTTTATCGTCTTTAATAGCCATCCCTCCTCAATATCCAACTCTTGAAGTATGGATGCATTTGTTCTTTTTTTTACCCAAGATATTCTTAGAACTCGTCTATAACATTTATATTCAAAGGCATGTATGCGCTGTTCAGCTTGTTTAGTAAGTGTCCATGTCTCACAGGCGTATGTTGCAATGGGAAAGATGCATGCTCTTAAAAATCTAATTTTTGTAGTTCTGTCTGTCCCACTCCATAATTTATTCATCTGTTTTAGTCTTTGAAGAGCAATGGATAGTCGCCTTTTAATTTCTCTCATTGTGTCACCATTATTGGTAATCAATGACCCAAGATATTCAAAATTTTCCACCACCTCCAATTTCCTCCCATTAATGTATATTTCTTTCTCCATAGTAGTTTTATCTGTATGCATTATCTTTGTTTTTGCTATTTTAAGATATAAGTTGTGATTTTCACTATTCAATTGTGTTGAGGCTATTAGGTTTTCTATGCCATTCTGTGTTGTGGATAGTAATACTGTATCATCAGCATATCGAATCTCTGGTATGTCATGACCGCCGATATTTAGGGCATCATATGGCTCCCTGTTTATATCATCTCTTACATTTCTCATTATATTTTCGGCGTACAGGTTAAACAAATAGGGTGACAGCACACAGCCCTGACGGACTCCTTGCTTGATGTCAAACCAATCTGATGTCTCACCATCTATTCTAACTGCTGCTTGTTGGTCTAGATATAGCATTTTTATGAGATGTACTACATGTGATGGAAAGCCCATATTCCTCATGATTTCCCAAAGTTTCTGATGCTGTACACAGTCGAATGCCTTTGAATAATCCACAAAACATGAGAATAGGTTTACATTAAATTCTCTGCACTTCTCTATTATTAAACGCATGTTGAATATGTGATCTCTTGTCCCTCTTCCTTGTCTAAATCCAGCTTGAACCACGTTAATCTCTTCTTCCATTTTCTTACTAAGTCTTCGCATTATGACTTTTAGTAGAATTTTACTTGCATGACTGATCAGGGCAACAGTTCTATAGTTGGTGCATAATTTCAGGTTGCCCTTTTTTGGTATTGGAATGAAGATAGTTCTCTTCCAATCTTTTGGCCATATACCATATTTCCAAATCTTTGTACATAATGCATGATATATGTGTATGCTTTCTTCTCCTCCTGCTTTAATTAGTTCAGCTGGTATCTCATCACATCCATGTGATTTACCATTCTTCAGGTTCCTTATAGCCCAAGCAATTTCATCTAATGTGGGTTCAGATTCTGTCTCTGCTGTCATTGGCTCATGTATCTCATTCATATCCTCACTGTCACTCATATCATACATTCCACTGCAGTACTCCTGCGATCTTTCTAGAATTTGTCTAGATTCTGTTAAGGTATTTCCCATCTTGTCACAGATAACATTCAATTGAGGTTGAACATTTCTTGTCAATAACTTCATTTCTTTGAACATTTCATAATCTCTTCCAGCCTTATGATATTGCTCTATTCTGGTACAGCAATCTTGTATATATTGATTTTTGTCCTTTCTTGTGTTATTTCTTATTTCTCGAGTTAAAGATTTATACTTCATCCTGCTATCGGATTCGTCTCCTTTCTGTTTCAGCTCCCTTCGTTGTTTTATTAATTCTAACGTGTCTGATGTAATCCATGGCTTAAGTTGCTTTTTCTTGGTCGGAATGAAATCTTTGGCTGCAGTTATCAAGATATCTCTAGCTTGTACTGCCAGTTCATCAGGTGTCATTTCTTCTTGTACAGACATCAAGACCCCAAAGCAATTCCTAACTTCTATGTTGTATGCGTCTGGTATTTTTGTGAGATCAAAACGAAGTGGCCTTGGTCCTCGGGTAAGATTTTTGAGTTTTAATTTCAGATCTGCTTCTAATAACTGGTGATCTGTATCACAGTCTGCACTTCGTAGGGTTTTTGCAGATGTTATGCTTGATCTCCATCTTCTTTGTATTAAAATATAATCTATCTGATTTTTGGTAAAACTGTCTGGAGACTTCCATGTGAAGAGTCTTCTTGGATGTTGTTTAAAAAGTGTGTTGGCTATCGTTAACTCATTTTCTGTGCAAAATTCAATTAATTTGTCACCTGCATCATTTCTATTTCCCAATCCAAATTTTCCTAAAACGTGTCTCTCATTTTCAGCTCTTCCTGCACCTACTTTTGCATTAAAATCTCCCATTATTATTGCTATATCATTATGACCAATCTTATTTAATGTGTCTTGTAGTGTGTTGTAAAAATCTTCAATTTCGTCCTCCTCTGCTGTTGAAGTAGGTGCATATATCTGTATGAGAGTTGTGTTTTTTGGACGGCCTTTAAGTCTAATAGTGAGGATTCTATCACTAACTGGATTATATCCCATTAAAGCTTTTGCAGTTGTCTTATCTAAACAAAATGCCACTCCACTCTGGCCTCCGACATCTCTACCAGAATCAATGAAAATACTTCCATTTTCAGTTGTAAAATGTCCCTTGCCGCTCCAGCGATGTTCACTAATTCCTAAAATTTGAATGTTTAACCTCTCAATCTCATCACACACTACTTTAAACCCTTTACAAGGCATATCGTCCGATTCCGGCCGATGCCATAAAACGATCGTAGCGTCTGATTCCGGCCGATACTATTATGCATTGTAAAATCGCGATCTCTCGGCTTTCCGACACTTCCGACGGCTACTTTCGCTTTCGCCTACAGCTTGACAACGTGGCCGCCATTTGTAAACGCGATAGTATCAATTTGAACGGACTATTAAGGACAATTTTTGATAGTTTTCGGGATTTTTACGCTGTTTTTCAAAATGGATTTTTTGCGATTCTTCAAGTGATAGCCGAGATTTCGCTAGGTTCATTTTAAATGACATTAAAAGGCACGAAGTTGACTATTAATCGGAGCTAGATATCAGTGCAAAGCGTTACTTTGCATTAGCAGTCGTGAGTCGGACTTTAAAGAAAGTGATTATGATTCTCAGATTCTGAAAATGTGTTTGTATATTGCCGTTTATGTGACGGAAAATCACAAACAACATGCCGTATTTCGTAAATATTTGTGTTCATGTATGGATTACCGGCAACAATCATGTGAGTAACATATTCTGCATGCTTTTCCCTTCATTGTGTTGTTTATTTAACTAAAATCGGTTGACTAACACCTTATTTGTGATGTTTTTACTAACGCGACCCGAACTTTTTCCAAACCTGAAAAAATCTTGCCCGTTCAGGGCTACAAAATGGACAAGCGTCTGCCCTGTAAAGGGTTAAGCTTTCCCTCATACAAACTTCTCACATTCCACGTTGCCATTTTCACTCTGTTTCTTAGTCTGACACAGGGGATTTCCTTGGTAACACAGTCAGGATTAACTCCGTCATCACGATTACTAGTACTGGTCCCTGCATCACACTCTTCCCCAGTGTTATCTGATCTGCCTGGCCTGGGGGACTCGCCACCAGATCTCTTTCTTATTATGGTTTCTTTCATGGTTGTTATAGTTTCTTGGCAAGTTTTGCAGAAGGTAGTTTGCCGTTGCTTTCCTTCTGGGCAGTGACTGTACTAGTCGGTGGCCATAGCCATTGTCTCTACTGATGAGATCATCTGCCTATCGCCGCAGAGTGCAAGACCATAACCAACAACAATCTGTCGGCTGCTCTCACACTCCATCCACCACCTGCTTCCATGGCTTCACGTAACCCTGATCGGGGGGCTAAACGGGTACCCCACCTTGCCCAAGGGTGTCCCGTAGACTAACGGAGGAAAGGAGGCGTCTTACATCTCCTTTGATAGGGGATACCCCTACCCCGCTAACCGAGTGCTGATTGGTATATAAAAATATGAATCCAGCATCATAAGTCCAATGCTCCCGAGGCATATAAATGGATCCTGTTGAGTTGAGTTGAGTTAAGAACCGACATCACTGCACTCAGGACATTCCCATAATGCTCCGTCCCCTCGTTCAACAGCCAGCGAAGAGTCACACTACTAATTGTTCCCACCGCTATCTGATTAAAAGTTCTCCTGGTCTTCCCTCTCAGTTGGAATCCTTTACTTTTGTATTTTACTAATTTACTTAAAAAACTAGTAATGATGAGAAAATTACTAAACAAGAACAAGGTTCAACAAATAAAATATTTTGGTCACATAAAACAACATAATACCCTAGTAAAATCATACTGAAAGGATAGGTAGAACACAGATGTGCAAGAGGAAGATAACAATTTAAATGGGAGGATAGCCTCAAGCTCTCAAAAGGTGAACTGGTAAGAGGTTGTTAGACTGTACCATCTTAGAGAAAGATGGAGATATTTGGAGATTTATTGCAGCCATCCTTCATTTTCAAGATGGCAGCTAATCCAATCTCAATTTTAGGAACTGTTTGCTAATTTTTTTGTTTAAAATATTGTTTTCAGGAATACCAGTCATTCACTGATCTTCAGTTCAGCAAGGACAAACTTATCACTTGTATCCAGTGGCACCCAACTTTAAAGGGTGTTGTGGCAACATCTGTTGCAGAGAAACTTACATATGACGAGCGTGTTGATCAAGCTGCGAGAATTATCATGACCCCATCCCTCATTCTTATATGGAGCTTCACTGATCCAATTCATCCACAGGTTAGGACCAGCTTTTATAATTTCATCTTCTGTTTGTTCTGTGTGCTTTTCATTTTATGCCGGGATATAGAGCGCAGATATGGCCAATGTTGGGGTTTTATGGACCAAGACCTCTCTTCATCTCCACAAGGGGTATCCTAGTCAGACAAGTCTGACTAGCAAAGGGAGAATAGCCCATGGTCTTCATGTGATGAAGCCTGTCTTGGATTCAACCTTTGCACTTGGTGAGACTGCAGTAGAGCAACAACTATGCCCTATGATGATGGTAGAGCAACAATACTCAGCTCTTGCACACTCCGAGAGCTCACGAGCAAGCTGAAATATAGATAGATGTAAATAATCATCAGTCTCCAATACATCAAGCAGAACAAAAGTGACACAAATAGATTTCACAAGGTTTAACAACAACAGCATCAACAACATTCCTTTTTTTCATGCCTTTCAAAGTCAGATTAGAAAGTCTTTTCTCAGTCTTTGTATGGACTACGTATTTGGTGGTGTTCAATGCTTCTACAATTTTCTTAATCCAGCATTTGCTTTATAATTTCATGTTAGTATTTCCTGCAAGGAAATAATAGGTAATAATAATAAAAACATTTAATAACAATAAATATATAATATCCATATGTTACAGGGCCCCAAATGTGAAGCAAAGAATGATAACACTCAAAGCTACCATGCATGTAATAAGAAGTGACTAAGGAGGGTTGGTGTGAGACTGGCTGCCCCATCCCATAGAAAACATAAGTTTTAAAATCTAACCAATCATGAACACGTCTACAGAGGCCTTGGTGTGAGCCCATTGAGAGCTTATGCTCCATTGGGAGATAAATGGCAACAGCAGAAGAAACATTATATATATCTTAATTTATACAATTTGTGAAATATATTACTGTGGGTAAATCAAATAACTAACCTATATCCCATTAAAAATAACTTTAGTTTACATGTTGTTGGTCCTTCTTTCTCAAATTTTGAGTCTATATTTAACATCTGTCTTGTGACATTTCAGTAATGAGAGTCATTTGTTTTCATCAGAGAAGAAACATGAAAAATAATGTGTAAATCTGAAATGGAAATAAGACATCATCATCATCATTATCATCATGTGCCCCTCAATACATATTGTTGTAGAACGTATCCTTTGTGCTTGCCCTCATGTACACATTGCTGCAGACCCTATCTGTCATTTTGTGTACTTGGGACTGTTGAGTCTGTTTTGTCCTGTTGTGAATATAAATAAATACTTGTATGATATAGATAGTAACTTGTCCAGTTCTGCCCACAAGATAATAGACATATTATGATTCAACAGGCGACTTTCTTAGTGATTTTATGAAATTGGTGTTGGTTTCCATACAAAGGTACGAGTGCTGGTCATTCAGAAAGCAATGGCAAACTACTGAATGTAAACTTGCCAACAAATCACAAACAGCCAAAAAATACTGCGGTTGCCTGTGATGTCTTGTAAAGGATATGCAACTAACTTTACCCAATCTATCACACTTTCTTACATTGGAAGATTCCTGGTATAAAGATATTTTCTCCCTTAAATTATCACGTTAGTATCTCTTCAATAGTTTAGTGCATGCATCTTTCCCATCCCCCCCCCCCCCCCCCAATCATGCATTTTTGGTGTGGACTTCATTGTGCCTGTGATTGCTCTGAGCACCTGATGTAGTATGTAGTCTAAGTTGTGTTTAAATCCCTTTTAGAGCCTGGATTTTAACAATTGACCTTGACTCCTAGGTTACCCCAGCTTAAAATGGGTACCAGGAAATGTCCTAGGAATTAAAAGAGGTCAGCATGATGTTGACTGCACCACCCATCAAGGACCAACTGGTCTATTCAAAATAGGGGACTGTCATCATAAATCCAGTTATACACATCAAGGTGTGAAAATGGTCCTTTACTTTCTTTTGTGGTTGTTTCTTCTTAACATTGGAATGGAGCTGTGCTGTGAAATGTCATCTGTTGAGGAATACAGTGTGATACAGTACAGTCCAAGTAGATTAGAGTAGAATAGAATAGAATAGAATAGAATAGAATAGAATAGAAAGCAGCGGAAAAACAGCACAGCAGAACACAAAACACACCACAACATTCACCTTCTAAAACATGTGTTTAAATTTAAAATATGAAATGAATCATCCTAATCCACAATGAAACAAAGACTTGCTGTCTTACAGCTGATTCTGGAAGCCCCTGATGACATTTACAGTTTTGCCTTTAACCCTTCTGACCCTAACTACATCGCTGGTGGTTGTTTCAATGGGCAGATAATTTTATGGGATATTACAGCCCATTCAGATAAGCTGAAACAGCATCGTGGGGGAAGCCGGACTAAGAAGAGGACTGTTTTGGTGAGTAATATTTGTTAATATGAACCCTAAATATATGTTAGCAAATATGTGACAAAGGGGTTACGGATGCAATTCGTAATCCCACATACTGCACTTGAAACACAGTTGGGATGATTTGGAAGCAGACCGCCTTGCGTTGGTGTCCATACAAAGGTATGGGTGCCGGTCGTTCAGAAACTAATGGCAAACTACTAAATGTAAACTTGCCAAGAAATCACAAACAGCCAAAAACTGCTGGAATTGACTACAACCGAGGTCTATTCAACTGAGAACGTTCTCATCACTATTTTTTATCAGTCTATTTGGTTGATTATATTTTTCTGCTTATGTGAAAGAATGCTTATTTCAAGACATATTGATTCACTCCACAAAAGCCGGCAAATAATTGTTCATTATGCTCATGAATTCTAGACCATGTTTCTCCATGATCTCTTCATAACCTGTTATCCAATCCTATCTTGGCATTCAGGTTACCCACCAAAATGTTGATATTGCATATTTCTTTGTTTACTTATAGTACTTTAAAGTTTCTTGTAAAATTCCATCTTAATTGGTTCATCCTTTTCATTTCTTTGTGCACAACACCAGATCACATTCATATTTACTTTCTTATTTTGGTGATTCTTAATGTTTTTGTTATTATTCTTGAACTCACTACTTTCAACTTTATTAGTGCTTTCTCTAACTATTTAGATGACATTAGGGCCACTCCTTCATTGTGAGTGCCATTTTACTCTTATGGCTTGATAGCAGAACTATTTCATTTGTATTTGGAAGCTTTTTGTCTGCTCCATTCCATCTTGTTTTGTATGATTCCAACATGCTCATCTTATAATTTTTCATTTCACAACATACATCACTCATAGAGAAGACCAGTTAATATTATAATTAGAAAGTCCTTCCTGTGGAACTTCTAAGGAGGGAGATCTAAAACACATGCAGAAGAGAATTAACGACAGAGATGAGTAATATAGGGAGGGCATGGAAGTAGCTGCAGAAGACAGCAGAAGATAGAAGGGATCAACGTAACTGAGCTGTCTGCCTATGCGCCGATGGGAGATAAAAGATCGGTGATAAAAGTTATGACCCACCACCATGTACCCAGTGTGTTTTATGACATGTAAACAGATGACTTAAGTCAAGAACATATCAGGGATTTTCTGCCCAAGGCATACCTGTGTGTGGGATAATGAACAGGCTGATAGATTGGCTGCTGCCATTCCTTTAGGTGACCAGCTATATGATGACAAGGCTGATGTAGAGAAGGCTGTCTGAGAACAAGTAAATAGTGCAGCAAACCAACAGAGGATCCACATCTGGAGAGGCTGATTTAGTGGGGTAAACGGTCTGGCCGACACTCAACGTGAAAGGCTGCCTCTGACAGCATCAGCATGAGAACTCTTCATTAGCTACTGAAGAAGGGGACAGAACACGTGTTGGAATGTCCTGAGTGCAGTGATGTTGATTCTTCATTTTGCATTCATATTCGTGAGATCAGCATGGCTGAATGGGTAAGAATGCGTGTTCTTAAACATCTGGTGTGCTGATGCCGAATTTAACCCCTACACCGGATGGTTGGACTAAAATGTTGACCTCTTGTCCTTGACTTGAGGACGTAATTTACAAGTGCCTCTGAAGTCGCAGTGGGTTTGCCTGATGGTGATGGACACTGTTAATAGAGAAAGCTAATCCACACGCAAAATTCAGTCCAGCACTACTAGAAATAGTGTGTATGGACTAAACTTGAGTTCAAAACGAGCGAGCACCAAAAAAAATATTCATATTCACTGGGTTTACTTTATTACTCAACTTTATTATCAGGAATGCACATGCTGGAATAGATTTGACTAGCCTTGAAGTTGTTCCTGTTATGTTTGCTAAGATAGTTGCCATTTTTCAGCCTGGATTTGAGGATCCAAATGCCTTGAAGACTCCTATCCTCCGTTACTGTGCAGTATCCAGCATAGATAACAGTCATGTGACTCCAGTGACAGATCTGATGTGGCTTCCAGATCACATGCAGGTTTGCAGCTAACATGACTTGTTTTTAAATGTCAGGTGTGTGCATGTGGGTTTAGTGTGTGTGGATGGGTGGGTATGTGCCTGTGTGTGCTTTACACTTATATGTGTGTGTGTGTGCACACACACACACACGCACACATGCACGCACAATCGCACACATGCGCACACACACGCGCACACACACCACACACACACACACACACACACACACACACACACACACACACACACACACACACACACACGGGTCCCTTGCCATCAGGCAAACCCACTCTGACTTCAGGGGTACTTGTAATTTCTATCCCCAAATCAAGGATGAGAAGTCAGCATTTTAGTCCAACTGTCAAATGTAAGGTGAACCCACTACCTCACCATCAGCACACCGAATGTTTAAGAGCATGTGCTCTTATCTATTCTGCCATGCTGACCTCTACACAACATATATCTACATACTTCTTCAGGAGCAGACATCGGCCATCTTGACTCTCCAGTCCTCTTTGTTATTTGATTTGGTTTAGAAGAATTTGCTGTTGCTTTTAATATTATATGTTGCCCAGCTTTTTAAACTTTCTATACATCTTTCTCTGTATTCCTCTGCCTCTCTTGCCCTGCCCATTATTTTCCCACATGACTAATTTCTCAAACCCGCCTCTGCTAATGATATGCCCCATAAATTGCACTTGTCTGTTCCTAATGGTTTTCATGAGTGATCTTGTAACACCTGGAAATTTCAATACCGTAGCATTTGTTTTCGTTTCTGGGCATGGTATTCTTAACTGTCACCTACTGCCTATAGTACCTTGCAGTTTGGGACAGGGGGAGGGGGGGGGGGGGTCATGAGCCTGAGGAATTAAGGCCGCCTGGCTGGTGCAGTCATTGTGAACTGTGCAGGTTAGGGTTTTCTTTTCGCCCCTCAACAGAAAAAATCCACACCCTACGGAGAATTCAAAACCGGGTCTCCTGAAGGAAAAGTCAGCATTCTAGTCACTCGGCCAGTCACTTCTCACTGTATTGTTAACATTCTTCTAAAAATCACATCTCAAGTTTCTCCAGTTTCTTCACCATTTCATTACTCATTGCTAGAGCGATACTGGTATTAAAATATAACCATTCCTGACGCTTTGAGATTTTAACCCTAAATTACTATGATGGTAAGTGAGGGCACTAACAACTGTGCTGTCAAAACCATGTGAGTCATGTAATGTTTTTAAAACAATTTACTCAGATTTGACATGCAAAATGCTAATTTATTATTTGTTTTTACAGATAACAAAGATGGGAGTTCCACAGGAAAATGCATCAATGTACAGTTTTCAGCTAATAAGTTGTGCCACAGATAAGTGAGTTGTGATGTTTTACTGTTATTGCAGGAGCCACAGTGGCATATTGGTTAGTGTGCTTCCCTGCCAAGACAGTGGGCCAGGTTCAATCCCCAGCAGAGGCAGGATTGGATGACTTTTTCTGACCAGTACTGTTCTGAGTTCAACCCAGCCTAATAAAATTTGGACTAGACAATTTTCAGAATTTTCTGGAGTTTTTCTGGCAAGGAAAGGTGACAAGGAAGGGATCAGGCCACCCACTTCAAATGTTATGGCCCAGAATATGTAAAGGACTAACACTTCACACCTCAGTGGTAATATCTGCTATGGGACTAAGTTTACCTTTTTTAAAAATGTTGCTGCAGTTATCAGTGTCATTTACTATTTTTTGCTGTTGATGTAAATGTGCAGTTAGTAACAGTAAATGATGCATATTTGTATGTATTTATTGTAATGTAATATAATCAACATTTTACTATGGTAAATGCAACTAGGATATAAATTGAACAGCTCAGCCTATAAAACAAATCCATGGGGCAAATGATTCTCACAATATTTTGACAGTCTCTATACTGGAAAAAAAATCTCTAAAACTTAGTTCCAGAAGATTTTGCAGTTTTGCCCAAAGAGGGAAATAACCACTATGAAAAATCATGAATGCATGGCCTTCAAGGAGGCTGCATACATAGTGGAAGTGGAGACAGGAGAAGCCAGATTTCTTTAGTATTATTTGAACAAATGTTAAAATAAGAAAACACACTACCCGATGGCTAAGATTCACTGGGAAGAGCGTTGTTTGGGAATGAAAGAGTTATACTAAGGAATGCTTCATGAATTCCCCATACGTAAGAATTGTCAACAGACAATAATCATCTACTTCTTCTGCAAATTATCCCCTAGTGGAACTTAGACCTTCAAACTTTATCATGCCAAGCCTTCCTAAGTGTTGCTAACACTTGTAGTTTTTACTAAGTCTTTCCGGTAATCATAACTGTCAATTTATTTTTCTTATCTCCTTTTCTGAAGGTTTGTTGAATTTTGCAGCTATGAGTTTCTATAGGTTCTGTTAGCCAGCCTCACACAAAAGAAGATTGGCACTTCTTATGATATTCTTGGTAGGTTAGGATGTTAATACTCTTTGCATACTTTTTGACTACTGGCAACACACAATATAGGCTAGAAATTGTAAATAAAATATAAAATGGGAAAGAGTTACCAAACAATAGGTTTTGACACATACAGCTAATTTATTAATATTTATTAATATACAATCAAATAGACTATTATTACTCAAATAGTCTATTACTAAATAGACTAAAACCATATTCAGAAGACATATTAGGTGACTACCAGGCGGGTTTCAGACAAAACAGATCAACAATAGATCAGATATTTATCTTACGACAAATAGCTGAGAAAAATTGGGAATACAAAAGAGATCTCCACAACATTTTTGTGGATTTTAAAAAAGCTTATGATAGTGTCCATAGGAATAGTCTATGGAATGCTATACAGGAATTTGGAATACCAAGGAAGTTAATCAACATGACCAGACTATGCATGGAAGATACTTATAATATAGTAACATATAAAGGCAGGAAATCAGACCCTTTCAAAATAACATCTGGCTTGAAACAAGGTGATGCACTATCACCGCTACTCTTCAATCTAGCTCTAGAGAAAGTTGTAAGGAAGATAAAGGAGAAATGTGATATTGGAGGAACATCCAAGCTGCTTGGTTATGCAGATGATATAGATATTATAGGGGAAAATGAACAAAAGACATTAGAAATATTGACTCACTTAAAGGAAAAAGCCCAACAGATGGGGCTGGTTATCAACCAAGATAAGACAGAATATATGGTAATTTCAAGAGAAGAAATGGCTAAAAACTCTGGCCACATACAAGTAGGTAATATAACCATTAAAAGAATGGAAACATACAAATACCTGGGTACAATCTTCAACTGCTCCAACATCATAAGGGAAGAAATACAAACTAGAATCAATTCTGGAAATAAGATATACTATGCACTACAACATCTACTAAAATCAAATGCGCTATCTCGTAACACTAAAATCACAATATACAAAACACTGATCAGACCAGTTGTGCTGTATGGCTCTGAAACCTGGAGTACAACGATAGGAGACAAAGCCTTGTTACAAATCCTTGAGAACAAAGTTTTAAGACGCATCTTTGGGCCCATTAGGGATACACAAAGTGGAGAGTGGAAAAGAAGAAGTAACAATGACATTTATGATCTATTTAAGTCCCCGCTAATCACTGGTATCATGAAGGCTAATAGATTACAATGGCTGGGGCATATAGAAAGAATGGAAGACAATAGGGAAATAAAACTCGCTTACACTCAGGAAATAAATGACCGTAGACCCCGAGGTAGACCAAGAAGACGGTGGAGAGATAATATATATATACAGACCTACAAGCAATTGGAATCAACGACTGGCAAGAGAAGGTCAACCAGAGAGATGAATGGAGATGGATTGTATCTGCAGCAAAGAACCTCAATGGCTCGGAATGCTGAAGAAGAAGAAGAAGAAGAAGAAGAAGAAGAAGAAGAAGAAGAAGAAGAAGAAGAAGAAGAAGACGACAATCAAATAGAATATACTTTTATGTATAACAAAATTTAATTACACAAATTTTGTTTTTACCTTTTTATAGTCACCTAATTTAATAATTTTGAACAACCTGCATAGGAATATCAGTAGATGGTAGTGAATTAGTTAGCAGTGAATTTGTGTGTACAAACAAAGCAAGTACTGTAGCTGTAAATCACAAACATTTGTATTTATCATAGTCACTTATAATTACTAAATGTTAACATTCCACTGAGAATGTGTAGTGCAAATTTATTTTGAATATAATTTATTAACCTTGATCTGTACTTTTATTTTCAGTTATGTGTTGTTTTGGGACATCAGAGCACCAAAAATACACCAGATTAAAGAAGAAAAGGAAGTCTCTCCACTAGGTGTCCCTGAAACCTTTAAGTACCTAGACCTGGTCTGGAAACCTTTGCTCAGAGTTTGTACTCATCTCTTATTGTTTGTTGATTTATTTGTTCACCCTCACTGCGCTAGACATTAGTTCAAAGAGTTTGACAATTCATGATTTACTTAAGTCAGTACTATGAACATGTTTGCCTGCTGGCACGGTAGTTGTGAATTTGAATTCACATTGAAGAGGATTTTGAAATTTACCAGGGCTGCCAGGTCTACCTAGCCTAAAATAAAGGACATTGCAGTCAGCATTTTTGCTATTTGTGATTTCTTGACAAGTTTACGCTCAGTAGTTTGCCATTCAAACTACCTTCTGTCAACCTTGCCAAGAAACTTTAGCAACCACAAGAGTTGAATATTGAAGAAGGTTGGCTACTAAAGACAGTAAAACAAAGAAAATTGAAATAATCTGGTCACTTGAAACGTCATGACATTTTGGAGAGAATAATAATGGAGGGGTATATACCTGGGAAAGGAGGAAGAGGAAGGCCAAAGAGAAGATGGGTGCAGCATGTGGCAGATGATCTCCAGATGGGTGTATCAGACGCGGGTCATCTTACTTAT
This sequence comes from Cepaea hortensis, assembly GCA_963921405.1. Classification (NCBI taxonomy): domain Eukaryota; kingdom Metazoa; phylum Mollusca; class Gastropoda; order Stylommatophora; family Helicidae; genus Cepaea; species Cepaea hortensis. The sequence continues at coordinate 47,172,571 of OY992885.1, read as the reverse complement.
GACTGAGAAGTTTTCCAGAAGGTTGTTATGGGAGTGAGGTTCTGCAAAGGACATGCTACTGAATGAATGAAATTTGCCATTGCTTTCTGAACAGCCAACACTCATACCATTTTATATAACCAATGCAAGGCGGTATGCTGCCAAATCACCAGCTGCTGTGTTTTGAACTCGGTATGTGATATTACGAATTGTGTCCATAACCCCTTCACCACAGAGCCACTAGCCTTCACCACAGAGCCAGTAGCCTTCACCACAGAGCCAGTAGCCTTCACCACAGAGCCTATAGCCTTCACCACAGAGCTGCTAGCCTTCACCACAGAGCCTATAGCCTTCACCACAGAGCCTATAGCCTTCACCACAGAGCCTATAGCCTTCACCACAGAGCCAGTAGCCTTCACCACAGAGCCTATAGCCTTCACCACAGAGCCAGTAGCCTTCACCACAGAGCCTATAGCCTTCACCACAGAGCCAGTAGTCTTCACCACAGAGCCTATAGCCTTCACCACAGAGCTGCTAGCCTTCACCACAGAGCCGGTAGCTTAAAATGGGTACCAGGAAATGTCTCGACAAGTAAAGACATCTGGCCTTTTATTGGCTACATCACCTCTGAGTGCCTATTGGTCTATAATAGCGTGGGGCTAGCACCAAATGCCCAACACCTCAAGATGTGAAGAAAGGGGTAAATGAGGGGCAATGTGGTAAATTTTACACTGGCTGCCTTTACTTCCCAAGACATTTCCTAGAACAAGGTGTATGTTTAATGACTATGAAGTGTTTGAAAATATTGCAGGTCCAAGTTTTGTATTTACCTATTATGTTGCATGAACTTTACAGAGGGTGAATACAAAACTTGGACCGGCAATATTTTCAAACACTGCACAGTCAATACAAATACATCCTATACTTGTTAAAGGTTGGGTTGACCTGACAGCTGAGGTTAATTTTAACAGTGTGCCTCGATGCACATTCGATCCCATAACCAGCAGGCCAGGAGGCAAAATGCTAGCCACTGCACCACCACAGCTCACCTTCAAGTAGATATACTGATTGTTAATAAATTCATGGATTATACTTCACAGGTATTCTTGCAGAGATCAGAGCCAGGAGGCGACCATGCTCCAACAAAGTTTTCTATTCAAGAGAGACAAGGGGACAGGCCAGCTTGTGAGTTTATTTTACTGTTGTGAACTGCCATTCACTTCATTACACATGAGTAAAAGTAGACCCATGGCAGATACTGTTGTTGAGGTATCAGTGCTAAGCTTTCATATATCCTAGGCCATGGCATAGTAACCCCAGCCAATTCCCTTCCTCAGCATCTTTCTTTGCCAGAAAATTCTGAGAAAATTCTGAAAATTATCTGGTACCCACTTTCTGAGGTTGAGTCAACTCCAGAGTGAATAAGTAAAGGATCCTTTTTTTTTAATCACATCTTAAGAGGTTCTGCACGCATGTTTTTGTCCCCCATATTTGTATAAACCGAATGGCACTTGAGGAGTGATGTGGTCAATATCACACCTATCACCCTTACTTCCCAAGGCATTTCCTGGTAGCCATTTTATGCTGGGCCGACCTGGGAGCCCAGGTCAATTATGAGAATTGGCCTAGATTCAGAGCTGTGCTGGTAAAAATAAAAAAGAATCCTGCCACTGCTGGGGATTGAACTTTGACCACTATCTTGGAAAGCAAGCTCTCTAACAACCACGCTTTTGTGGCTGCTCATACAGATTGATCTCAGTAAATGAAATCAGTAATGGTGTACCATTAGTTCTTCTTTTTCTTCTGCTGTTCAAGTCCCAACTCACACCAAATCCTTTGTAGACTTGTTCATGAATGGCTGAACTTTGCAGCTAAAGTATTTTGAGGGATGATACAGCCAGCCTCACACCAACTCTCCTTACTCACCTCTTATGAGATACATGTTATATTGTTGTGAGATACATGTTATATTGTTGTGAGATACATGTTATATTGTTGTGAGATACATGTTATATTGTTATGAGATACATGTTATATTGTTGTGAGATACATGTTATATTGTTGTGAGATACATGTTATATTGTTGTGAGATACATGTTATATTGTTATGAGATACATGTTATATTGTTGTGAGATACATGTTATATTGTTGTGAGATACATGTTATATTGTTGTGAGATACATGTTATATTGTTGTGAGATACATGTTATATTGTTATGAGATACATGTTATATTGTTGTGAGATACATGTTATATTGTTGTGAGATACATGTTATATTGTTGTGAGATACATGTTATATTGTTGTGAGATACATGTTATATTGTTGTGAGATACATGTTATATTGTTGTGAGATACATGTTATATTGTTGTGAGATACATGTTATATTGTTGTGAGATACATGTTATATTGTTGTGAGATACATGTTATATTGTTGTGAGATACATGTTATATTGTTGTGAGATACATGTTATATTGTTGTGAGATACATGTTATATTGTTGTGAGATACATGTTATATTGTTGTGAGATACATGTTATATTGTTGTGAGATACATGTTATATTGTTGTGAGATACATGTTATATTGTTATGAGACACATGTTATATTGTTGTGAGATACATGTTATATTGTTGTGAGATACATGTTATATTGTTGTGAGATACATGTTATATTGTTGTGAGATACATGTTATATTGTTGTGAGATACATGTTATATTGTTGTGAGATACATGTTATATTGTTGTGAGATACATGTTATATTGTTGTGAGATACATGTTATATTGTTGTGAGATACATGTTATATTGTTGTGAGATACATGTTATATTGTTGTGAGATACATGTTATATTGTTATGAGATACATGTTATATTGTTGTGAGATACATGTTATATTGTTATGAGATACATGTTATATTGTTGTGAGATACATGTTATATTGTTGTGAGATACATGTTATATTGTTGTGAGATACATGTTATATTGTTGTGAGATACATGTTATATTGTTGTGAGATACATGTTATATTGTTGTGAGATACATGTTATATTGTTGTGAGATACATGTTATATTGTTGTGAGATACTTGTTATATTGTTATGAGATACATGTTATATTACACTCTCAGATTACATTGTAGTTTACAGTCTTACTATTCTTTGAGTCCCTTATGGGCCCCAGTAACATAAGGGCAATGCCTTTAGTTGAGATTTGTCATTTGTAAAACTATTAAAATTTGTGTGTGTGAGAGAGCTAGCAAAAGTACGAGGGTAAGTTAATAAGCAAGTCAAAATGGCTGTAGAAAAATAACTAAATATGATAACAACTTGAAACCAGTTTATTTGTATACATACTTTGTCCCTTTATTTCTCAACATAATTTCCACCAACATTGATGCACTTATCCCATAGTTATATCAGTTTATTGTATTTAAGCCCATAAGGAAGTCAGTGTGTGTTGTTTTCTGGCAATAATAGTATAGGAACCATACACATTTCAGCATCTGCAGCCACAACTATTGGTAAAGACCTCACCTCCCCAAGCACACATCAAGGTGGCTTTAAACCAAGCTCTGGAAAAGAAAAAACATTGAATAACATCAAGACCTACCTATATGTGGGTACAGAGGTGAGTTTTTAGTATGTGAAACAACAAATATGTCACTGCAATTTAATTGAAGGCACACATTCACAGTGGGAGCCACAGTAACACAGTGGCTAGCATGCTTTTCTGCCAACTCTGTGGTCATGTGTTGCTTGCTCTTGAGACGAATGGCCCTGTTCAACCGTCAACTTATCGATTTAATTGTATTTGGGGACCTTATAGTGTATCTAGTACTTCTTCTTTCGTACATATTGATGCGTATATCTGCTTCCTTGAAAAAGTTTGAAAGCTTGTAATTGTGTTTGTTTCATTCTTGTGGTTTTACATGTCTGGACAGAGTCACACACTTGTTAAGGCCTGGCATAATTGTGTACCCTCCATATCAGATGGTGTTGTTTCCTTCAGGGATGATTACCCGTCGTCATCCTTCCTCCAGCTGACGACTGGTAATCATGTGTTAAAATCATGTCATGTAAAAAGTAACGTGTTAAAATCCCCACCGATGTGGATTTTAAAAATTGGCCTGGGTTCTCAGGTTGACCCTGCCTAACATGGGTTCTAGGAAATGTTGTGGGAAGTAAAGGTGGCTGGCGGGATATTGTCCACATAGTGCCAGTTGGTCAATATAAATATGGGGCTACACCATATACCTAATGCTTCTGAAGGTGTGTAGAAGGGTCATACTTTTTACACATTCACAGTACAATTGCATACATATAAAAGAATTTTGGTATGTTCAGTCACAATGCAACAGTTCATAAATACATATAGAATTTTGTTTATTCACAATGAAATAGTTTATAAATATGTATAGAAGAATTCTGTTCTGTTAATTCAGAATAAAATAGTTTATAGATACGCTGTTGTGCTGTATGGCTCTGAAACCTGGAGTAGAACGAAAGGAGACAAAGCCTTGTTACAAACCTTTGAGAACAAAGTTTTAAGACACATCTTTGGACCCATTAGGGATACACAAAGTGGAGAGTGGAAAAGAAGAAGTAACAATGACATTTATGATCTGTTTAAGTCCCCGCTAATCACTGGTATCATGAAGGCTAATAGACTACAATGGCTGGGACATATAGAAAGAATGGAAGACAATAGGGAAACAAAACTCGCTTACACTCAGGAAATAAATTACCGTAGACCCCGAGGTAGACCAAGAAGACGGTGGAGAGATAATATATATACAGACCTACAAGCACTTGGAATCAACGACTGGCAAGAGAAGGTCAACCAGAGAGACGAATGGAGACGGATTGTATCTGCAGCAAAGAACCTCAATGGCTCGGAACGCTGAAGAAGAAGAAGATAAATACACTTCATTTGGTCTGTTTCTACATCTTCCACCCTTGATCTTTTCAGTTGTCACAATGTTCTTCAATGCCTCTCTTCTCATGACATGACAAACAACAATGTTTTGTCTCTTTCTTGTAGTTGTGTATAATGTTCTACTTTCATTTGCCTCTTCTAGGCACTCATTGTTAGTTACTCTGACCATCCAGGGTATTCACAACATGTATCTCAGAAACCACATCTCCACTGCCACCAAACTCACATTCAAAGATTCATTGCCAAATACCAGAACAGGTTCAATATATCATTTCAGTATCCTCTTTCTGGCATTCATTGAAAGTGATTTATTGCATAAAATACTTTCATCTTCAAAAATGCAGCCTATTGTGCTATTAAGCTCTATCATGTGTCTTCCATCTGATGTTATATCCAGGTACTACAGAGGCAAATTCACAACAATGGGTGATTGTGCAGATCAAGACAAGATAATCATCATTCTTTGGTTGCATTATGAAAGAATGGAGAAAGTTATGACATATGAAAAATCTAAAAGGAGTTTAATGTACATTGACTTTTCTAACATTAATGTTAGGCAGTTAAGGTGTTTTGTTGGTTCTGGGTTTTCTTGATTTTAAAGAAAACACATTAAAACAAATCTCAGGTATTCATTAAAATTGGTTTATACTGGCTTGTATGTCCTTGCACAAATAATCTTACAGTCACACGGAATGACACTATCCAGTGCCGCCCATCGGGCGCTGGAGCGCAAATTAATCCTCCCCACGACGCTTGACGGCAGAAATGGAAGATGATGATAATGATGATGATTCCAAGGTAATCACAACATACCACAGTGTCCATAGCAAAGGGTTACGCTGTCAGCCTTGCACTTTGAAGGTTGTGGATTTGTTTCCAGGCTATGTGATTCGGATGGTACGTGCTATTTTCTCAAAGAATCCTGGGGGTCCGCACTGGAGCTTACAGAGCGCATATTTTGTGCGATGCTTTCAACAATGCAGGACTTGTGGAAAGAGACTGAACCATGTGGGATAAAGGTAAAACCGAGTGCAATGAAGTTGATCTTCTTGCCTTTTGAAACATTTTTTTTCTTTCACAACATACATCGCAGAAACTATACATTTGTGCTGCCTCCAAGCTCCTCCTAATTTGTTCATTCATGATTCATTGTCATACAGTAGAACAGCTTCTATATAGAATTGCACTTTAACATGCACTTAAAAAAACTGTCTTTCAATTAAAAGAGTACTTGACTATTTAAATAAAGTAATGCCGGTCTCTGTGGCTGAAGGGCTTGCGAACGCGGTTTGTGAGCCCGTATACCCGGGTTCGAAACACGGCGGTGCTCGTATTTTCGAAAAAGGTATAGAGACCGGTCGTTCAGAAAGCAATGGCAAACTACTGAACGTAACACTTGCCTAGTACATCAACAGCAGCTGAAAATGCTGGTGTTGACTGCAACGTCCCGTAAGGGATACGCAACAAAAAGAAAGAAAAAAATGCCTAATGCTGCACTGTGAACCATCTTCCATGTCTCAGGACGGTGAGGTAGTGTATGTTGACTGGATGCCACAGAAAGATGTAGAAAGTGGAAAAATTCAAAGTGAGTACCAATATAGTTATAATTAGTTACATGTCCTTTACAGACTGTCGCAAACAACCCCAGCTTTTATTGGCTATTTGTGATTTCCTGGGCAATTTTATGTGCAGTAGTTTGCCATTGTTTTCTGAACGGCTTTTTTTGTGTGGAACTGCTGATGCCCATACCATTGTGAAAATCAATGCAAAGCTCCCAAGTCGCCTGCAACTGACTTTGAACCTGGTATGTTGGGATCGTGAAACTGTTTACTACCCCTAATTATCGATATATCTGATCTCATTCTTAACCAAGCAATTCATCAATCATGAGAACATGACTTGGACCGCATATTATTCATGTCGTCAGTTAGTCTGTATCTAGCAAATAATTGTTCATTGATTAGTTAACTAAGTTAGTATCAAGCAAATCATTGTACATTGATTGGTTCATTAAGTCTGTATCAAACAAATCATAATCATTGTACACATATTAGTTTGTTAAGCCTGTATCAAGCAAATCATTGATTAGTTAGCTAAGTCTATATCAAGAAAATAATTATAGATTGATTGGTTCATTAAGTCTGTATCAAACAAATCAGTATACATGTATAAGTTTGTTAAGTCTACATCATGCAGATCATTGTTCATTGATTAGTTAGTTAAGTTTGTATCAAGCAAATCATTATACATTAATTGGTTCATTAAGTTTGTATCATCAAATCATTATACATTAATTGGTTCATTAAGTCTGTATCATCAAATCATTATACATTGATTGAATTTTTAAGTCTGTATCAAACAAATCATTGTACATTGAATAGTTAGCTAAGTCTGTATCAAGCAGATCATTGTGCATGTATTAGTTTGTTAAGTCTATATCAAGCAGATTGTTCTACGTTGATCAGTTAGTTACTGCATACATCACATGCACTTCTGAAGACCGGTGACAGTGTTTTGGTTGTGTAAGGAGTATCCAATCAACATTTAATGAGATGCCTGGCATAGAATGATTTGATGCATAAAGTGCTACACATATGAAAGGTAAAGGAAAACCACCAAGGAATATTCCAAGGAATATTTCTTCCCTTCTTCTTCTACTTTGATTGCAAAACTTTGAGGATGTTGAGATAAGTGTTAATTTTTTCATCCGTTGTTGAAATTATTTTGTTTTTCTTGTTTGTTGATAAAAACTTCGGTCAAAATGTTCACCAGCATCTGTGTGTCTTTATTCATTTGTTGAACTTCTTAGTCACTTTTTGTGTTTTTATTTATAGAAGAATTTATAATGTTGCAACAATTTGTACATTATCACCATTAAACAGGTCCTTTGTAGCCTGCTGAAAGTTTCTTGATCTCTTGCCATGTCTCTTGTCTCATCCACCGCCATGCCCAAGGTGTCTACAATGTTCTGTGTCCATCGTCATGCTGGTTAATCCTCGCCTCTTCTTCCAGGAACTATACCTTCCATCACTGTTCTTTCCAAGCCTTTGTGGCATTTAATATGGCCGAAGTATTTCAGTTTCTGAGACATGATACAGTTGATGGATCAGTTTGTTTTCGATGTTCAGATCTTGTAGAATGACATTGTTTTTCTCGTGTCATTCTAAAAGATATGAGCATAAAACAGCTTGTAAAGGGATTGGAAACAATATAAAACATGGAATAGAATAATGAATTTAGCATTATGAGATGGAAAAATAATCATCCAGAAAACTATATATGTAAAGTAACACTGATTTGGTACATAAAATTAACTTATATATGAAGTGATGAAACACAAGAATATTACTTTAAAGGCGTGTTCTTTATGTAAATAAATGTCATATTTATCATGTCTCCTACCTAATATTTATAATTACAACGGAAAACACACTTTGCTGCTTAGTAGCATTAATTTGTGTAAACATATATTACCACTTGCACCTGCATGGTTGCTTTACTTGTAGACAACAGCACAGTCACAATTTATATATACTCATAATTTGTCTTTCATTTATTGCAGTAAGCATTGTACAGTAAATAGATTAGATTCTGTTGCTTAAAACCTATCTTAGAGCATTTAAACATACCATATGGTGCTATAGGAAGTATATAGAACCAGAGGAAAATCATGAAAATTATGAACAGACAACATCAAGAATACTCTAAACAAACATAGATGCTCAATCACTTTATGGCGAGTGTGGGTTAGAAAAAGATACATTACACGTCGGAGTCTAGGCAATATATATCATGTTGACGCATTTGTTTTATTGCAACTAAAGACGTTTAAGTAAGATATATACAACTAAAATCTGTATCAATTAACATGAGTGTTGGTACAATTTCTTCAGCGCCTAAACCAGCTTTCTATCATACCATTCACGATGGCCCTGTGGTCTCTATGCAACGCTCTCCATTCTTCAAAGATGTACTTCTCAGCGTGGGAGGATGGACACTGGCACTTTGGAAGGAAGGTGTCTCGGTATGACCATTAACCCATGGCTGTGACTTTTAAATATTGTAGTTGAGTATTGCTTGCCCAGTGAAAAACTCGATCTCCCAAGGGAGATAACAACATTTATCGTGATGCTGGTAATGTCTGCCTTGTCAGATGTTGAAAGTTAGTTGCATATCCTTTACAGGACATCACAGTCAACCGCAGCATTTTTCTGCTGTTTGTGATCTCTTGGCAAGTTTACTTTCAGTAGTTTGTCATTGCTTTCTGAATGACCAGCACCCATACCATTTCGTAAAAAAACCAACGCAAGCTGGTCTGCTGCCAAATCGACCGCAGCTGTGTTGTGAACGTGATTTTAGGGATTACAAACTGCATCCATAACCTCTTCACCATGGAGCCAGCCTTGTCAGATGAGTGGAGAGAATTCTCTTTTAATGTTGATTTGTTTGATTGGTTGGCTGGTTGGAATGGTAGGTTGGGTTGGCTGGTTGGAATGGTAGGTTGGGTTGGCTGGTTGGAATGGTAGGTTGGGTTGGTTGGTTTGATTGGCTGGGTGGTTGGTTGTTTAGTTGCTTGGTTTTGTTGATACTTTTTGTTGATTGGTTGGTGAATTCTCTGGATGTGAGTGTTAACTCTGGAGTCTGATTCACAGGTGCTCAGGTCATCTAAGCCCTGAACAGTGCTCATCTATCAAAGTGATGTTGGTGTTGGTGAACTTATCGTTCTCCCAACAGTGCTCATCTATCAAAGTGATGTTGGTGAACTTATCATTCTCCCAGCCCGGTACCATATCCACAGAGATTGTGTTGTAGAGCTCTCCTTCTCCCCCTCCACAGGATCAGAAAGCAACAGGTGTGGAAGACCTGTTCTGGAAGCACATATTTGTGGAGAGATGTAAATAAGTGATGCTGCTGCTAGTGATTGAGTTTTGAGAAGAGATTTGACTAAATTGATGTTTACTTCATTTGTGTTAATTAGGTAGTTAGTCATCAGATTGCACATAGGTCCATTCAGTCTATCAGTGCTTGGATCCCCTCCTCTGGATCTCCCTCGGTGTGTAGCATTTGATGACACCAGTTCTGTGTTGGTTGACTATTCTTCTTTGGCTCTATGCTCAGCACTCCTGTCTGGATTCACCCCTTTTCACTTTATGTTCTTACAGTCAAGATTCACAGTTGTTTCTTGATTCGTTTAATCTCCCTACCTCATTGACGGCAATCAATAGATACTTCATTATATGAGTTTGTATGTCTTCATGACCACAGGAACTATACTGGTGCGGTCCCCAAGTCAGACAGGTTGACTGCTAAGGACCAGATACAAGCACGTACATCTTTAACAGTAGACTGAGATAGCCAGAAACTGAGAAAGGCAAACATGGCAAAAATACCATTCACAGTTGAATATACTGGACCACACAGTGCAACATAATATATTTTGTGGTGACATCAAAATAAAAAAATATATCATGTTGCTGGGAGTGACTGTTAAATATTGTGCTAACAGAAATTTTCCTTTGTGAAAAAAATGTTAGCAGGTGAAACAAAAACATAATGTTAGTAGTAACTGTTTATTGAGAAAAGGTGTTGAAAACTGAAACGAGACTAGACAGTTACTGTTAGCTAGATAAGTGAAATGTCATTACTTCATACCAGTGAACAATGAGAGCTGGCATCCAACATTTGCCCAACCATGCTTATGCTATTGTCAGCATAACATTATAATCATTACACCAACAAGCTCTAAATGGGTTAACTTGCTTATATGTTCTCTTCTGATGATGACACTGTGGGTTCATTTCACATACTGGTCAGTTGGACTGAAATGTTGACTTTTCATTCAGAAATCAATGGCAAACTACTGAATGTAAAATTCCCTAGTAAATCATAAATAGCCAATAGGGGCTGGATGTGATTGCAATGTTCCACAAAGGACATGCAATTTTGATTTAGAAAGCTGTTGATTCAAGTTGTTGTTCACTTTTGTATGGCTTGAAGATTTGGGGACTGGTAATGAATTGTTTCCATGTCGGTAGGCAAGCAATACACTCAATCTGAGTATGCTCTTGAGCTCTCCAAGCAGTGAGTGCAAGACGTGGGTGCTGATTGTTTACCATCTTTGGAGGAATGGCTGTGATTCTTTTGCATTCATACACCATTTAAAGTTTGTAGTTCTCAGTTGGCTTCATAATAGCAGAGATCATGGTCGATCCTCCCTTTGCAAGCTAGACCAGTGTTTGCTCTAGCTGCCCCAAATGGAACGAACGAATGAACGAATGAACAAACTTTATTTTCAAAGGGTTAAGAATTGGGCACGCAGGCCCTTCTAACATTCTGCCCTTCTATCACTTTCTTTCATACATTATTTCATTCACACATCATTCAAGGCTATCAGAGAACAGCAACAATATAAAAGATATGCATTATAAAGGCATGGGCAAATTGCGAAAATTAATACTACACGACTCAGTAGTATTAGCTAATGGTGTGACACTTGTTATTAGCCATGTGGAATATACTGGCCTACCAAAAGGGGACTGGCTGTTATACTAGGGTTTTGTTATTATTATTATTATTTATATTATTAAGGGGGAAGGTAATCTGTACTGAGATAGTGTTCAAATAATTTGCGATTATATGTATAGGGATTGGTGATGTCTTTGATTTCTAGTGGAAGATTGTTCCACAGCTGAGCTGCAGAATACGTTAAGCTTGTTTTGTATAAGTCAATCCTGGGCTTCAGAATGTGTAATATATTCTTGATCAGTATGAACTCACACCCTGGACATCAGCCATGGGGTTTAATAACACCATTGTACCTGTGGAAATAAAATTTTTGGTCCTATAAATCATCATCATCATGTGCCGTGCCGATAAGCGTGGACGATCATGTTTCACATCTTACTGGATCACCAGAGTTGTGGATCAGCTCAGTGTTCTTGTCTTGACCATGCCACGTGACCAAGCCATCTAGGCATTTACTTCTCTGCCCTTCCCTTTTTCACTTCCCCTCGATCTGGTCAATTGTCACCAAGTTCTCCAATTTATCTCTTCTCATAACGTGATCAAAAAATTGTCACTGTCTACGTCTAATTTCTCCAATCAGTTTACAATTTTCATTTGTTTCTTGTAGGACTTAGTTATTGATTTTTCTGTCTGTCTATGGTATTCTTTGCATTTTCCTCAGAAACCACATTTCCACAGTCATCAGATGTTTTTCAGCCTGTTTGCTCATTGTCCATACCTCACATCCATACAAAAGCACAGGTTCTATGTAGCATCTCAACACTTGTTTTCTCATTGCAAATGACATCTTTTTTATACGTTAGTATGTTTTCCCATTTTGCAAAAGGCCTATCAGTAGAAGAGGTTGAATAGAGAAATTAGTGGTATGTTGGGAAAATACTAGACAAGAAAAACAGAGGAAGACAGAGAAAGTTGTGTGGGGAAGCTGGGCAACAATCAGTAATATCAGCAACACCAATTTCATTGAAATACCAGACGACAGAGAGGATTGGGGAGCCATGATGGCTGATGTCTGATCCAGATCAGGCACCTGAAAAAGAAGTAAAAGTAAATAAATAACAGACATTTTCCTCAATTGAAGATTGGGTACTTGGTGCAGCCTTATACTTGTCTAGACCAGCCGGCACTCAATTTGTGATATGGTCAATATCATGCCAGCGCTGTCACTTCCCAGGACATTTGCTGGTACCCATTTTAGCCTTGGAGATCAGGTCTGTTGTTGCAAATCTGCCTTCTTGAGGATTTAAACACATGATCACTGGGTTGGCAGACACGCGTGCTAGAAGAATAAGTATCTATGGTAATTATGAAAGTTAGGTAGGAAACATTATAAATATTGCATATTTCACATAAGGAATGCACTTTTAAAATTATTTTCTTGTGCTACATGACTTTCTGTGTAAATTGTTTTCTATATATTAAATCAGTGTTATTTGTTTTGCTGCAGTAAGAAACAATGTCACTTCATGTTAGTTAGTTGCATATCCTTTACAGGACGTCACAGTTAATCCAAGCATATTTTGGCTGTTTGTGATTTCTTGGCAAGTTTTATGTTCTTGCCATTGCTTTCTGAATGACCAGCACTCAATCATTGTATGAAAACCAACGCAAGGTGGTCTGCTGCCAAATTGCCCGTTGCTGTATTTCGAACGCATCAAATTGTGTCTGTAACCCCATCGCCACAGAGCTGACTACCAAGTACTTATACAAAAAGTACCATTCACAGTACAGCAAAATGTGCCTGTGGTAAATTAAAAAAAAAAAATTTATATTTTAAAATAATGTAACTATGGTATTCAAATTCCAATATGCATACATTATATACTCTCACACAGAGTGGTCCCATTCTACACTCAGCTGCATGTCATGTGAAACTGTCTTGTGGCATGTGGTCTCCCTCCCGCCCCGGAGTGTTCTTCATTGCCAAGGTGGACGGGAGCATTGACGTCTGGGACTTACTGGACAAGACACATGAGCCCACGCTCACTCAGAATGTCTCACCTACAGCAATCACTCAGATATACCCATATCAAGTTACACGTATGTGTCTTTTACTCAATCTAACACTCATCATCATCATTATGTGCTATGCCGCTAAGCATGGGCGGTCATGTTTCGCCATCTCACTTGATCACCAGAGTTGCGGATCAGCTCAGTGTTCTTGTCTCGACCATGCCACATGGCCAAGCCATCCAGGTATTTACTTCTCTGCATTCAACTTGTCACCAAGTTCTCCAATTTATTTCTTCTCATAACGTGCCAAAAAATTGTGACTGTCTATGTCTAATTTCTCTAATATTTTTACTCTTTTTTCTTTTCTCTAATCAATTTTAATTTGTTTCTTGTAGGACTTGGTTATTGGTTTTTCTGTCTGTCCATGGTATTCTTTGCACTTTTCTCACCAAACTCACCATATATTCATTAGTCTCTCCGTACAGCCTCGACTTTTTCTCTTCCAGCTGGTGTTAAAGTAATATACTCTTTCCAAGCCATTCTCTACTTCTCTTCTATGAAAGGTAAAGATGGCAGACACTGTTAGTGGGGTGTGTAGTGTGAAGCCTCATATCTTATAGGCCATGGTATAATGAAGTGGGGTATCCAGTTACCTTCTTCATCACTGTTCTTTTCCAGATGATACCCAGAAATCTTACAATTATCTGGTACCCATTTCATGAGGCTGGATTGACTGCAGAGTTGTACAGGTGGGAAAACATAATCCTGCAACTGTTGAGGATTGAACCCAAATCACTGTCTTGACAAGCAAATACCTTGACCACTATACTACAATGGTTCCTTTCTGTTCTGTCTTCTCCTTCTGCCTTTTATCTTCCCGCAGAACATAGGCTCACAACCAGCTCTCGCCAAGGCCTTTGAATACTTGTTCGATCAATCAATCATGTGCCATTCCGGAAAGCGTGGGCGGTCATGACTCGCCATTTCACTCGATCACCAGAGTCGTGGATCAGCTCAGTGTTCCTGTCTCGTCTATGCCATGTGGCCAAGCCATCCAGGTATTTTCCTCTCGATCTTCCTCTTGGTCTGTTCCCTTCGATCTTGCCAGTTGTCACTAAGTTCTCCAGTCCATTTCTTCTCATAACATGTCCAAAAAATTTTGACTGTCTACGTCTAATTTCTCTAATCAGTTTATGATGTTCATTTGTCTCCTGTAGTACTTGGTCATTGGTTTTTCTGTCTGTCCATGGTATTCTTTGCATTTTCCTCAGAAACCACATTTCTGCAGCCATCAGATGCTTTTAAGCTTGACTGCTCATTGTCCAAGTTTCACATCCATACAAAAGAACAGGCTCTATGTATCCCCTCAACACTCTTTTTCTCGTTTCAATTGACATCTTTTTATTGGTCAGAATGTTTTTCATCTAGCTAAAGGCTACTTTCGCCATGGCGATTCTTGTTCTAATCTCTTCAAGGCATCTCCCATCAGATGTTATAACTGTTCCAAGATAATTGTACCAATTCACTTGTTGAAGAATATTTCCATTTACTTGTATATTACATTGTGGCACTTCTTCCTTCCTACTGACGACCATAACCTGAGTCTTTTTACAATTTAATTCTAACCCCAGTTGTTCACTGTGTACAACAACCGCATCTACTAATTGTTGCAGGTCCTGCGCATTGTCTGCAATTAATACTGTATCATCTGCATATCTAATGTTATTGATGTTTCGTCCTCCAATGCTGATTCCATTTATATCCTCTACATTTCTGAAAATATTTTCACTGTACAGGGAAAAAAGATCTGGAGACATCACACATCCCTGCCTAACACCTCTCTTAATTGGCTGATACTGTCCCACTTCATTATCAATCCTTATTGCAGCTTGTTGTTTCCAATATATGTTTTTTATAAGTCTAATGTCTTTCCCATCAATTTGTAGATCTGCAAGCATATCCACCATGCTGACATGTCTAACGCTATCAAAAGCCTTTGTATAGTCAATAAAGCAAAGATGTATATCCTTGTTTACTTCTATAGCACGTTCAATAACTGTTCGCAGCATATACACAGCATTTACTGTACCCTTTCCTTCTACAAACCCGCATTGTTCTTCCCCTATTTCAGGTTGTATCTTCTTCCTCATTCTTTGCATGATAATTCTTAGCAAAATCTTTGTGATGTGACTCATTATACTAATTGTTCTATGTTGATCACATTCCAAAGTTCCTGATTTCTTTGGGATTGCAATAAATATAGAGTTACATAATTCAGGAGGTATATCTCCAGTATCATATAATGTGTTCAGCAGTCTGGTGACTTGATCTAGTCCAAATTCTTCTAAAGCTTTAATCATTTCTGTTGTGATGTTATCTGCACCGGGGGACTTGCCAGCTTTCATATGCTTAAGAACATTTCGAACCTCCATCTCCAAAATTGGCGGTCCTTCATTATTAAGTCTAATATCATACTGTTCGTCTCTGTTATCATCATAAAGGTGTTTCACATAATCTGTCCATACTTCTTTATGATTGGTTAAATTGTGCAGCTAAGTTTTCTTTGGGATGAGGTAGCTAGCCAACCCTCCTTAGGTGCCTCTTATGACATGCTTGGTAGGTTACAGTGTTACTATTCTTTGCTTTCCTTATGGGCCCCGTCACACATGGGCATTTCTGTTCTATACATATGTTAATTTAACTCACTCTGTCTTGCTTGTTACCGGGATTCATCCGTATCCAGATAATTATTACTTTAATGTGACAGTTGTCTGAAGTTGAAGGAGTTAAAGAATGTGTTTGCACCTTTTGTCATATTTGTATTTCTTTTTCATTTCTTCTATTTGTTGAAGTATGTAAGTTTCAAGCAAGTTGTTGCATCTTGCAGCTTGTCATGTTTATGAGACAAAGTAAACAAAAGTGGCTGTCATTAATCCTCTTGAAGTACACATTGAGATCCATGGACTGGAAGAAAGGAGTAGTTATATTTTCACTGATAGTGACTGTAAACCACACAAATCTAAAACAGATACAATATTACAATAGAAGGAGCCGAGGGTTCAATGCTTGTGCTCATAGTTTCACTAAGTGAGGGAAAGATGCAAGCATGCATGCATGTGTATGTATGTGTGTATAAATACAACATTCGTGTAAGTTTCATAATATTGTCTTACAGCTTTTCAGGCTTCTAAAAATGTAAAGAATAATGTCAGCTTGTAACTCTTTTAATACCAGAAGATTTCACAGCAAATTCCTTAAGAGGAAAATTAGCGTTATGAAAAATGTTGAGTGCATAACTTCCCAAGGGGCTAAATACATAGTAAAAGTAGTCAGTGGATGAGCCAGATTTCTTTGGTATGCCACTATCAAATGTTAAAAAAAAAATAATAACATATTATACAAGCCATTTTCTGATACCCATTTTAGGCAGGCTCAGCCAGGAAGCCCAGATCAATAAAAAAAATCTGCCTTGGTGCAAATTTGAATCAGTGATCACCAGACCAGCAGGCAAGTATGATAGCCACTGTGATACTGTGGCTACTTTTGTGCTCTGTGGTGATCATATCTTCACCTTGTCTGATCTTTGGACTGACACTGGAATAACTATGGGGACATCCAATACACAATGAAAATGATTCTGCACACACACAAAATATCACATATTATACATCGTTTCAATGACTTGTATTCTCAAAGAAGCAACAGTTAATTGCAGCAGGTGATATTGTTTTATTGACTTGCATTCTCAGAGAAACAGCAGCTGATTGCAGTGGGTGACAATGCAGGAACACTGCACATTTTAGAGATACCCTGGAGCTTGAGGCAGACTACTCCAAATGAAGTATGTGGTAAATTGCTATGAGATATTTTAATTATTTCTGTCTGGTGTATTGCTGATGAGAAGACTGGCTTTTGTGTATTGCTTACATGTGTGGTTGCCTGTTTGCTTGCTAGTATGTGGCATTCGCACCATATTTTTTATAGAACAATCAGCACTTGATGTGGTCAGTATCACATCGGCTGCCTTTACTTCCTAGAGCATTTACTTACATGTATAGCAATGGAAAACACAGCATTGGGCAACTGTACCACAAGGCAAATCAACTACACACCCTTTTATATCAGGTCACTAGATTACTAGACAAATCAACATAATACGCTTTAATATTGGACCACTATTCTACTAGACAAATCAACTTACATACACTTTAATATTGGATCACAAGACTACTAGACAAATAAAATTACATACACTTTAATATGTATGTTCCTGGAGAAGAGATGCACAAACGGACTGGTGCTCTTTGAGCACAATCTGATCCAACAAACTGAGGATAAGAAGCACAAGCATAAAATGCAGTCACTTGCTGCGGGACCTGCCCCATCTTACAGATTAGGAAACTGTGACAGAGATTGTCACTCTCGCATTGGACTATACAGTCACCAGCGGTGCTGCCAGGTACCTTCCCAGTGGTACAACTCTATAGTTCTTCAGGACTGAAAGAGGCCTACTACTACACTTTAATATTGGACCACAAGACTACTAGACAAATTAACTTACCTTGGGCCACAGAGGTCACAAGACAATGGCCTACAATGTCCTAGACCTCAGAGCACCTCTCTGTGGTGTGACCTCTGTGATTAACATTTCAACGATTGCCATACCTTTATGCAGATGTGAAGTTCAAGTACCAGTATCACACATGTTCTGGCTTCTGGTGCTTGGAATAGGGAAGAAGAGCTCTACAACATATTCCCTGTAGAGTTGGTTCTTTGGTGTTGGGTCAGGAGGAAAGTCTCTACACTGGCCTTACAGTAATGGATGCAGTGTAGGATCAGGAGGAGAGTCTCTACACTGTCCTTACAGCAATGGATGCAGTGTATAGTCAGCAGGAGAGTCCCTACACTGGCCTTACAGCAATGGATGCAGTGTAGGGTCAGGAGGCGAGTCTCTACACCAGCCTTACATCGATGGTGTTTAAGCAGGAGGCGAGTCTCTACACCAGCCTTACATTGTTGGTGTTTAGTCAGGAGGCGAGTCTCTACACCAGGCTTACATTGTTGGTGTTTAGTCAGGAGGCGAGTCTCTACACCAGCCTTACATCGTTGGTGTTAGGTCAGGAGACGAGTCTCTACACCAGGCTTACATCGTTGGTGTTTAGTCAGGAGGCGAGTCTCTACACCAACCTTACATCGTTGGTGTTTAGTCAGGAGGCGAGTCTCTACACCAACCTTACATCGTTGGTGTTTAGTCAGGAGGCGAGTCTCTACACCAGCCTTACATCGTTGGTGTTAGGTCAGGAGGCGAGTCTCTACACCAGCCTTACATCGTTGGTGTTAGGTCAGGAGACGAGTCTCTACACCAGGCTTACATCGATGGTGTTAGGTCAGGAGGCGAGTCTCTACACCAGGCTTACATCGATGGTGTTAGGTCAGGAGGCGAGTCTCTACACCAACCTTACATCGTTGGTGTTTAGTCAGGAGGCGAGTCTCTACACCAGCCTTACATCGTTGGTGTTTAGTCAGGAGGCGAGTCTCTACACCAGCCTTACATCGTTGGTGTTTAGTCAGGAGGCGAGTCTCTACACCAGGCTTACATCGTTGGTGTTTAGTCAGGAGGCGAGTCTCTACACCAACCTTACATCGTTGGTGTTTAGTCAGGAGGCGAGTCTCTACACCAGCCTTACATCGTTGGTGTTAGGTCAGGAGGCGAGTCTCTCCACCAGCCTTACATCGTTGGTGTTTAGTCAGGAGGCGAGTCTCTACACCAGCCTCACATCGTTGGTGTTGAGTCAGGAGGCGAGTCTCTACACCAGGCTTACATCGTTGGTGTTAGGTCAGGAGGCGAGTCTCTACACCAGCCTTACATCATTGGTGTTTAGTCAGGAGGCGAGTCTCTACACCAGCCTTACATCGTTGGTGTTAGGTCAGGAGGCGAGTCTCTACACCAGCCTTACATCGTTGGTGTTTAGTCAGGAGGCGAGTCTCTACACCAACCTTACATCGTTGGTGTTTAGTCAGGAGGCGAGTCTCTACACCAACCTTACATCGTTGGTGTTTAGTCAGGAGGCGAGTCTCTACACCAGCCTTACATCGTTGGTGTTAGGTCAGGAGGCGAGTCTCTACACCAGCCTTACATCGTTGGTGTTAGGTCAGGAGACGAGTCTCTACACCAGGCTTACATCGATGGTGTTAGGTCAGGAGGCGAGTCTCTACACCAGGCTTACATCGATGGTGTTAGGTCAGGAGGCGAGTCTCTACACCAACCTTACATCGTTGGTGTTTAGTCAGGAGGCGAGTCTCTACACCAGCCTTACATCGTTGGTGTTTAGTCAGGAGGCGAGTCTCTACACCAGCCTTACATCGTTGGTGTTTAGTCAGGAGGCGAGTCTCTACACCAGGCTTACATCGTTGGTGTTTAGTCAGGAGGCGAGTCTCTACACCAACCTTACATCGTTGGTGTTTAGTCAGGAGGCGAGTCTCTACACCAGCCTTACATCGTTGGTGTTAGGTCAGGAGGCGAGTCTCTCCACCAGCCTTACATCGTTGGTGTTTAGTCAGGAGGCGAGTCTCTACACCAGCCTCACATCGTTGGTGTTTAGTCAGGAGGCGAGTCTCTACACCAGCCTTACATCGTTGGTGTTAGGTCAGGAGGCGAGTCTCTACACCAGCCTTACATCGTTGGTGTTTAGTCAGGAGGCGAGTCTCTACACCAGCCTTACATCGTTGATGTTAGGTCAGGAGGCGAGTCTCTACACCAGCCTTACATCGTTGGTGTTTAGTCAGGAGGCGAGTCTCTACACCAGCCTTACATCGTTGGTGTTTAGTCAGGAGGCGAGTCTCTACACCAGCCTTACATCGTTGGTGTTAGGTCAGGAGGCGAGTCTCTACACCAGGCTTACATCGTTGGTGTTAGGTCAGGAGGCGAGTCTCTACACCAGCCTTACATCGTTGGTGTTTAGTCAGGAGGCGAGTCTCTACACCAGCCTTACATCGTTGGTGTTAGGTCAGGAGGCGAGTCTCTACACCAGCCTTACATCGTTGGTGTTTAGTCAGGAGGCGAGTCTCTACACCAGGCTTACATCGTTGGTGTTAGGTCAGGAGGCGAGTCTCTACACCAGCCTTACATCGTTGGTGTTAGGTCAGGAGACGAGTCTCTACACGAGCCTTACATCGTTGGTGTTTAGTCAGGAGGCGAGTCTCTACACCAGCCTTACATCGTTGGTGTTTAGTCAGGAGGCGAGTCTCTACACCAGGCTTACATCGTTTGTGTTTAGTCAGGAGGCGAGTCTCTACACCAACCTTACATCGTTGGTGTTTAGTCAGGAGGCGAGTCTCTACACCACCCTTACATCGTTGGTGTTAGGTCAGGAGGCGAGTCTCTACACCAGCCTTACATCGTTGGTGTTTAGTCAGGAGGCGAGTCTCTACACCAGCCTTACATCGTTGGTGTTTAGTCAGGAGGCGAGTCTCTACACTGGCTTTACAGCAATGGATGCAGTGTTGGGTAAGGAGGAGAGTCTCTACACTGGCCTTATGTGGCGAAAGCCTGGCTGCACCCTCCTATCTTGCTTAGTACTCAGTATATTATAAAGATTCTTTACCATATGTTTACATTAAGGTTACAGTTATTTTGTATTTATAGTAATGGGATAATTTAATTTGGCTTACTTATCCTGGCCAACTACAACCAACAGACAACGGGGCCCGGAAACGGCCACTTGCTGGTGCTAGTTCCATGTCCGGTCTCACTCTTCTGCTAGACATTGCAGGCAACGGTCAGGGCCAATTTTGGTGTTCAAAAAGCAACGTTTTTTTAAATAGTAAATTACTTAAACAAGTAATAAGTCAATATTAAATTACTGAAATAAGTAATAAGCCTAACCAAAATTTTATATTGAACAAGTGCCCCGATCCGTAGTGAGAATCTGATTCTGGAACTAGAAGTGTTGTGGTATACCAGAGCAACTCACCAGCAGCATCAACTAGCATAACTCACCAGCAGCATAAGATTTCAGTTGCGCATCCGCGACTCTGAAAGAACTGATCTGTGGGCCACTGGTGAAGAGGGTGACCCGAAGAGGAACGCCAGAGAGACTACCATCTTCACCGGTGGAAACACCATTTGCAGCTGAGTGCCTAAACACCTTCCTGGAGTCACGGCCATACTTTGCTTGACTTACCACCATACCGTCTTATGATTAAGACCTCGCTCCGAGAACATTGTTTGATTCTCATATTGTTTTTTTTTTATACTTCTCATCAATTATTTGCCTTTTACGTTCCTTGTGGGAACTTCTATTTCTATTTGTTCAGAATTAAACTTGTGATAAGAGGTGTTGTCGCTTATTGCTAAATAAGAATTCCTAGTTGTCATCCTCATATCCAACATTTAATAAGATCACACAAGTGTGAGAGTAGGACGAAAGTTGAATCTATCATCTTTATCGACTTCTTTGTGCTGTATAGTTCAAGTCAAGTCTGGGGGCTAAATTCTTTTCCACAGGATCATCGTGTCGCTGCTAACTAAGTTTGCTGTCATCTTTGTGTGTATAGCTGTATAACTTTATCTGCAGTCCTGTGCCACTGTAAGAATAGTAGACTTCTTTTTCTGGGACAATTTGTCATACTCCCTTTGTTTTTCACGAGCCACTCGTCTGCTATTTCTTCAGTGGGGAGTCTTTCCTAGTGGTTAGGCTCATTATCTTCTACTGTACCTGTGAGACTTCTCTCAACAGTAGCGGACCACGCGACACCTTACAGCAATGGTGTTGTGTTAGGAGGAGAGTCTCTACACTGGCCTTACAGCAATGGATGCAGTGTTGGGTCAGGAGGAGAGTCTCTACACTGGCCTTACAGCAATGGTGTTGTGTCAGGAGGAGAGTCTCTACACTGGCCTTACAGCAATGGTATTGGGTCAGGAGGAGAGTCTCTACACTGGCCTTACAGCAATGGTGTTGTGTCAGGAGGAGAGTCTCTACACTGGCCTTACAGCAATGGTGTTGGGTCAGGAGGAGAGTCTCTACACTGGCCTTACAGCAATGGTGTTGTGTCAGGAGGAGAGTCTCTACACTGGCCTTACAGCAATGGTATTGGGTCAGGAGGAGAGTCTCTTCACGGCCTTACAGCAATGGTGTTGGGTCAGGAGGAGAGTCCCTACACTGGCCTTACAGCAATGGTCTTGGGTCAGGAGGAGAGTCCCTACACTGGCCTTACAGCAATGGTGTTGGGTCAGGAGGAGAGTCCCTACACTGGCCTTACAGCAATGGTCTTGGGTCAGGTGGAGAGTCTCTACACGGCCTTACAGCAATGGTGTTGTGTTAGGAGGAGAGTCCCTACACTGGCCTTACAGCAATGGATGCAGTGTAGGGTCAGGAGGAGAGTCTCTACACTGGCCTTACAGCAATGGTGTTGGTTCAGGAGGAGAGTCTCTACACTGGCCTTACAGCAATGGTGTTGGGTCAGGAGGAGAGTCTCTAAACTGGCCTTACAGCAATGGTGTTGGTTCAGGAGGAGAGTCTCTACACGGCCTTACAGCAATGGTGTTGGTTCAGGAGGAGAGTCTCTACACGGCCTTACAGCAATGGTGTTGGTTCAGGAGGAGAGTCTCTACACGGCCTTACAGCAATGGTGTTGGTTCAGGAGGAGAGTCTCTACACGGCCTTACAGCAATGGATGCAGTGTAGGGTCAGGAGGAGAGTCCCTACACTGGCCTTACAGCAATGGATGCAGTGTAGGGTCAGGAGGAGAGTCTCTACACTGGCCTTACAGCAATGGTGTTGGTTCAGGAGGAGAGTCTCTACACTGGCCTTACAGCAATGGTGTTGGGTCAGGAGGAGAGTCTCTAAACTGGCCTTACAGCAATGGTGTTGGTTCAGGAGGAGAGTCTCTACACGGCCTTACAGCAATGGTGTTGGTTCAGGAGGAGAGTCTCTACACGGCCTTACAGCAATGGTGTTGGTTCAGGAGGAGAGTCTCTACACGGCCTTACAGCAATGGTGTTGGTTCAGGAGGAGAGTCTCTACACGGCCTTACAGCAATGGTGTTGGTTCAGGAGGAGAGTCTCTTCACGGCCTTACAGCAATGGTGTTGGGTCAGGAGGAGAGTCTCTACACTGGCCTTACAGCAATGGATGCAGTGTTGGGTCAGGAGGAGAGTCTCTACACGGCCTTACAGCAATGGATGCAGTGTTGGGTCAGGAGGAGAGTCCCTACACTGGCCTTACAGCAATGGATGCAGTGTAGGGTCAGGAGGCGAGTCTCTACACCAACCTTACATCGATGATGTTGGATCAGGAGGCAAGTCTCTACACCACCCTTACATCGTTGGATGCAATGCCTTTTCAGGTTTTAAACAATATGAATGCCAACACAGCAGAATTTGAACTCAGTCTTTTCAAAGATCTTCCAACCAACCATCCAACCAATCAATCATCCAACAAACTAATCATACAACTAAACAGTCAGCCAGCCCTTTAGCATCTGAATACATATTGGTTTGCCTGAAGTGTAGTTGTGTTATCTTTGCAACAATAATTAGTTATTTTTATTATTTGAATGCTGAATTATTTTCATGCTCTATTTAAAAAAAAAGTTTCTTAGATTGTGTATGTTTCATAGTATTTCTGTACAGTGGAATATTCAAGCTTCTTATTTTGATTGAATTTTAAAAATAATTTGTCTTTCAGCTCAATGGTGTGTCAAACTACATTGCACGAGAGGTAAAACGGAGGGCATTCGTTGTGGAGAGGTGGAATTTTAGAGAAAGAGAAAAAAGAGAAATCGAGGCTGACATTAAGAAGAGAGCTGGAGGGGTAAATGCAATTATATATTTTATTTTAAAATTTCATCTGTATAAAGAGTGTGAAACAATTACTTTTAAAATAGGTATATAATTGCATAAACATATTTATATACTATAATATATTTTTCATTAGTCAAGTCTTACTCATATATGACTAAACTACCATAGGACAATAGATGATATTACCCTCTTTCTAATAGTACCTTATGTTGGGTGGTGCTCACTAAACCTGACACCCCACATTGTGCAACAGCTTCTGGTGTAGGAGTGCTGCAATTGAGAGGGTACAAGCCATATTCTGGTGCGAGAAAATGCAACCTAAAGACTAAATGTCACGGCAGGGAAGACCATGAACTAAGCCTTGATCAGCAACTGGTCTAGAATAGAAGCTAAGACGGGCGGACAATTAGAGCATTGCTTTGCTGATCCGGCAGCTTTTGTAGATTGTCTTGTTCCAGATGTATTGATGTTATCTTTCCTCTGGAGTAAACTTGGCTGGCCGAGAGAGGGGTTATGCTGTATGGGCAACATATGGTCTCTACATTTCAGCCCAGAGTTTATGCTATGGAGAGGTTATTAGGCCTTATTTGACCACAATGTAATAAACTATCGTCTATCAAGATGGCAAAGTGCCATTATAATATAGGGCACTATTAACAAGAAATCAAATCTATGACAAAACTTACAAAATAAACTCTAATGTTAAATTGGATCAAAAACATAAATAATAATAATAATTACTTATAAACAACAAATGTGAATTAATTGGTGCCTGTATGGAATAGAAGGACTACAGTGGTATGACGGAATCTCTCATGTGCAGCTTGGGGGAGAGAACTAGTCAGATTCCAGCATATGGTGCTAGACCCATATTTGTATAGACTAATCAGCGTTCATGGATGATGTGGTCAGTATCATACCCGCTGCCTTTCTTTCCAAGACATTTCCTGGTAAACATTTTAGGCTGGGTTGACTAGAAGCCCAGGCCAATTAAAAAAATTCATGTCTGTTGTGGACTATGACCTCCTGGCTGGCAGACAAGCGTATAGCTAAGTCAACAAATTAGAAGATCAAAAATACACCAAGAAGATAATTAGAGACAGAATGAGAATGTTGCCCTTATTAAGTTAATGGTTTTCTGTGGAATCCCATAGTGCCCATCAACCTCCAAAGAGATTCCTGTCAATGCCGTCAAAGCCCTTTTGATAGTCCACAAATTCAATATAAAGTGGCGGATACAGTTCTATACTTTGCTCTATGGTTATGCATAATGTGACTATCTGCATGATTGATCGGAAGCCTGCTTGATCATCCCTTAGTTTGTAAGTGGCGTCCCTAAATCTCTCAAAAGTGATCATGCTTAATATTTTTCCATGAAAATTCTGCTTTCTATGCCTCAATGTAGTCACTGTAGAATCATCTCTGTGGTTTGTATGCTGTGTTTTCTTGCTGTTAGCAGATGTTGGCTAGGTGCCGCTATGTCCTCTGTTTTTTGTAATTGTCTTTTGAAAGCTGCCATACACTTTGTGTTTTTATTGTTCACATTTCCACTGCTCATTTAACCCGTTTCATTTATATTGTAGTGGTATTTATGTGCATTGAAGGTGTTCTTTTATAAAAAGAGGCAAACTAATTACTGAAAGAGTGCACTAAAATCTTGTGCTATCATGCATTTGTGAGATTAGTGGTAATTATTTACGAGACTACATAACTGGAACAACTGTATATCATCATCATCATCATGTACCTTGTAAAGTACCATAGGCATTCATGTCTCTCCATAGTTCTCAGTCCTTGATGCTCTGTATCAATCCATACCATCATCTTAGACCATCAAGCACAATTTATCTCACTCTCCTTCTTCTACCGTTGATCTATGGAGTCATTACAACATCCCTAATTCCTCTATTCTTATTACATGACCAAAGAACATTGTTTACCTATTTCTTACAGTTGCTTATAATGTTCTACTTTTATTAGCCTCTTCCAGGCAATTGTTCTTAGTTTCTCCAACCATCCAAGATATTTGCAACAATTGTCGCAGAAACCACATCTCCACTGCCTCCAAGCTCTTTGCTTATTTGTTCATTCACATTCCTAGATCCATTGCTATACAACAAATTCACTCTAACATCTCAATACTCTCTTTCTGACAGTCAATTAAAGTGATTTATTATAATTGTATAGCATATTAATATTTTATTTGTATGTTTTATATCAGCTTGCTGCAGCCCTGGCAGCTCCGACGGAGGATGAACTGGAACACAGGGCAAGGCTGGAGTATGAGGCTTACTTGCAAGAGGAATATATCTTCCTGAAGCATCTTGGGGTTGTTCAAGATGAGTTGGCTGAAATATAGGTGGAGTTGAAGTACAGATGTGGTTTTCTTTCATCTTGGCTTGATTTTATCAGGATGGAGTAGAAGATTGTAAAGTTCACTCAGAATGTTTTTTTTTCCCGTGAATATTTCGATTTAGGTGTATAACCGGTGGCAGACTGGATATAAAAATATTAGTTGCCAGGAGCTGTCAGCCTGGCCAGTCCACCACTGTATATAACTGAACAATATGAATAACACCAACATAAAAATGCAGATCTCAGATTTAGCTTAAGATTTCCTGCCTTTCTTACAATTAATTTGTTACACTCATTTTATTTAAGCATTTTCCTTTTATGTTTTCTAAAATGATGCATCTTAATTTTCAAACGACAGATAATTATATCTGTGTATATATTGTTCTTTTTAAAAATTTCATTTTTTGTTTGTTTGTTTACTTTGAATTATTCATAGTTGGTTAGATATGATGAAATATGGGAACGATTAGTAGTATGACTCTTCACTGGCTGTTGAACGAGGGGACTGAGCACGTATGGGAATGTCCTGAGTGCAGTGATGTCGGTTCTTAACTCAACTCAACTCAACAACAACTTTGAATTCGAATGTAGTCCATATATTTGCTACTACTACTAGTTACTACTGGGGAGTGCACTGGACTGATGTTTGTGTGTGGATTAGCTTTCCCTATTACCAGTGTGTGCCCCCCCCCCCCCCCCCCCCCCCAACATCAGACTAACCCACCCTGACCTCTGAGGTCCCCAAGTCAAGGATGAGAAATCAACATTTTAGTCCAGTTGAATGGTGTAGGGGTTGAACCCGCTATCCTGCCATGACTTCACAGGAAGTTGAAGAGTGAGCACGCTTATCCTTTCAGCCATGCTGACCACCAATATTGAACTGACTGCATTGAGATTGTGGTGTTGGAATGTACTACACACAGACATTGCATTATCATTCAAAGTGTTTAAAGAACTTATTCAAAAGTTAATTTATTAATAAACATTTCATTTTGTATCAAAGAAATCACCATTCATTGATTACGTATTCTCAATATCAATAACATTCTTTAAGTTTAAATAAGTTAAGCGTGATATATGGAATAACCAGTGAATGTTTGGAGATTTTGTTGATGCAAAATGGGTAAGAAAATATGTTTGTTTGCAACCATTGTTATGATGTGTGGCAGAGAATCTGTGAAATGATTTTTATTGGATAAAAATAGAGTAATAATAATGATATTATATACCTTGATTTGACTGAATGATTTGATTCAAGTTTAGTTTGTTTGTTTGTTTGTTTCTAAAGAATCACCATCATTGCACATAGTTGTTGTTCATCCATCATAGGAGATGAAGACCATTCATCATCCAATGAGGTCTAATGATTGTGAATATGAAAGTTATTGATGAGGCCGAGATGAGCCCAGAAGTTTTTGGGCAGTGTGGACAGCAAATGATAGTCACACTAGAGGAGGGATGTGCCACATTAAAATTTCTGGCTTGTCTCCATTGATTTCACAGAGTGATCTCTACAGACGCATATGCTACTGCACCATAATAAAGAAGTGTACACCGACTAGATAGATCTTAGGCAACAGTCTCCCAAGTGTCTGTACTGATGTTGAAGGACTTAAGAGCAATCTTAAGGGTCCCTTTTAGCATTTGTTCTAATAGCCTGGAGATCTTTTTCCATGCCGTAGTTCACCATAAAATATGTTAGTTAGTTAGTTAGTTAGTTACTTAGTTAGTTAGTTACTTAGTTAGTTAGTTAGTTAGTTAGTTACTCAGTTACTCAGTCAGTCAGTCAGCCAGCCAGCCAGCCAGCCAGTTAGTTAGTTAGTCAGTCAGTCAGCTAGTTAGTTAGTCAGTTAGTTAGTTAGTCAGTTAGTCACTTAGTCAGCTAGTCACTTAGTCAGCTAGTTAGCTAGTTAGGTAGATAGTTAGTCAGTTAGTCACTTAGTCAGTTAGTCACTTAGTCAGCTAGTCACTTAGTTAGCTAGTTAGTTAGTTAGTTAGTTAGTTAGTTAGTTACTTAGTTAGTTAGTTAGTTAGTTAGTTAGTTGACAGATCATCCTCACTGCACATCAAACCATTCAGTCCATAAGTGCTCGGATCCCCTCCTCAGCAAATCCTGCAGTGTGTAGCGGGATAAAATATTCTACTTGCAAAGGGATACCTCCATAAGTTTTCCATTCTCCTCCCATAGACAACACAGTGAGAAACTCAACACAGTGCATGAACTCTTTAGTACTGGTGAGGATTCCAATTTGTGAATGTGAGAATCACATATGCTATAAATAAGGACCCCTTTTGAAGCCATGAGGTGTTCTGGCTACATGGTGCTGTCAGAAGTCGTCTCACACTGGTATTTAGTTATGGGTGCAGGTTCGGATCACTAATACTCCAGGTCCAAGAGAGAAAACTCAGGACAAATGTCTCTTGTAAGCTGATTGAAGTAAAATTGGTACCAGGAAATGTCTTGGGAAGTAAAGGCAGCCATCATGATGACATCACCCACCAGGCGCTGATTGGGTTATAAATATATGGGCCTAGCGTCTTATGCTCAGTGCACTTCAGAGGTAGTTGTACATTTTTTGGCTGTTTATGATTACTGGGCAAGTTTACATTCAATAGTTTGCCATTGCTTTCTGAATGATCAGTAATCATATTATTGTATGGAAACCAAAGCAATGCGGCCTGCTTTCAAATCGCCTGCAGCTGTGTTTCGATTGCGATATGCAGGATTACGAATTGCATTCATAACGCCTTTACCACAGAGCCGGGTGCTTTAATTTAACTACTTATATTAGAATATGTGCTTTCTTAGAAACTATCACGCATTCAGTTTTACTAATGTTCCATGATAATCCATTCTCACTGTCCTCCACCATCTTGCCTAGAATGGTTTGCAGGCTACTTTCAGACTGTGACTGCTTTCAGAAACTGCTGTATCCACATATCCCAGCGTATTGATATTTTGGCCTCCAACTTTAACTCCCTTGAGATAGTCAATGTTTCTGAGTATTGTCTCAATGTCAATGTTAAAGAAATTAAGTGATAGAACACATCTTTGCCTTGTTTAATTGTTGTGAATTCACTTTCTCCTTCATATCTGATGACAGATTCTTGTACCACATATATATACTCATTATTATCCTGAGATCGTCCTCATCTTTTCTGAGTTCATGCATAAAGTTGAAAAGCTCTTAATGTGTCAATTGTTAAAAGCTTTTCGAATAGCCTATAAAACATAAATATAGGTCCTTTTGCGTCCATATACTTTCATTATCACTAAATACATATTCTGTCATTTCTCAGGCAATATATGTCAGCTGTTGTTAATACTTTACATTCAGCATGTTTTAATAATCTGCTTATACATTTATATTAACTTTTTTTCTGTTCTATTCTAGCATTTTCATGTTAGTTACATTAAGTATGTTTCATATGTTATAACTTTGTAATTTCATGCCAATGTACCTACCTACCTACCTACCTACCTGCCTGCCTGCCTGCCTGCCTGCCTGCCTGCCTGCCTGCCTGCCTGCCTACCTACCTACCTACCTACCTTCCTACATACAAGTAACTGCAATAAAAATAGGAAATAAAGAGGGTAACTATGAACATATAAAACAAGGAGTAAGACAAAGGTGAGTTTCATGACTGGATCTCTTTTCTCTATCGAGAAATCGAGAAATAATGAAGAGAGAGAGAGTGAGAGAGAGAGAGAGAGAGAGAGAGAGAGAGAGAGAGAGAGAGAGAGAGAGAGAGAGAGAGAGAGAGAGAGAGAGAGAGAGGCGAGAGATAAAAGCGTGGCAGTTGAGGTTATAAAAAATCCACTCAAAGCAGATTGCAGTTTTTTTTATAGCTGAAAACTCTCAAGATCAAAAACTTTTTGATATTGTAGTAATAGAAAATGCAAAAAAGACTTTCCTAGAATGTCAAGGAAACAGAAATAAATGTCATATCAAAGAACATCACATCAAAATGTGATATTATAATAATGGAAGGGAGAATGCTTAACCAAGTTATTAGATTTAAATACCTAGGGGCAATCTTAACATCAGGTGGAATATTTATAACATACATTTGGAGCAGAATAGTTCAAGCAAAGGTTGAATTTAAGAAAATGACAAGTATTTTATGCAATAGGTCACTATAACTGAATGTCAAAAAGAAAGTACTGAAATGTTGTATAGAACACATGTTTTGCTGTATGGCAGCAGTCCTGGAATGTGAATGAACAAATTAGAAAGAGCTTGGAAGCAACAGAGATGTGGTTCCTGAGACAATTGTTACAATACCTTGGACTGCCAGAGTAACAAACAACGATTGCATGGAAGAGGCTTATGAAAGTAAAACATTATATACAGCTTTAAGAAAGAATCAAACAGCATTCTTTTGTAATGTAATGTCATAAAGAGATGCTTTGGAAAACATCATGACAACTGAAAAGAGAGGAATATCATTGGCGGAATTGAACCAGAACACTGGGGACCAATATCTGTGGAGAGACATAAATAACTATGCCAGTTGGCAGGACACATGATGATGACCTACTTAATGCATCCATTAATCCACCCATCCATTCATCCATCAACACACACTCAGAAATATGTATGCGTATGTGCTCACATATGCATGCACGCAAGTACATGCATGAATATGAGGGAGGAAGTAAGAGAGAGAGAGAGGGAGAAGAGAAATTTTGTTTCACCATAATCAGTCTCCTGGATCATAAAAGGACAAGCAACAAAACAATCAGAAAAATTTCTGTATGAAGAACCTGCTGTGGTTATGTGAAGTGCTAGGGCTGTCACATTTTTGTAGGCCTGGATGCACGGAGAAATATGTGGTGGATGACAAGAGCTGGCATCAAAACCTTCTCCGACCCCGCTCATGCCATTGTCAGCATAATGTCCTAACCTTTACACCAACGCACTCATGGGCTTCCAGAGGCTGATGTCATTGTGTCACTATCAATCAAACAATCAATCAATTAATCAATCAGTCACACTGTCAATCAATCAGTTAGTCAGTCAACTAGTAAAGTATAGTCTTCACAATAAAGGTTGGCTGCCACAGATCTCCATTAACTCTTTTATTCTATTTGTATACTATAACAGACTACTGTTCTTTCATTTCTAATTGTTATTTTCCCCCCTTGTCATAATGACATGTAAACAAGCTTACTTTACCTTTACTACATAAAGTAAGTTCACTACAGACCATGTAACTATGCAAAAACTTAGGTGGCAACATAAAACACAAACTGAAAAATCAGAAATGGATTTTGCTTCATACAATTATTTTATTTCAAACTGTACACCTCTGTCTTGAGATATCAACCGATTTCAGTAATACAGTAAAGTAAAGAATCCATGTTTACGCCATCAGGCGTGTTGATATATGGTGCTAGCCCCATATTTTCAGGCACAATTGATGGGTGGTGTGGTCAGTACATCCCAGGAAACTCCTGGAACCCTTTTTAGGCTGAGTTAATGTGGAAGCTCTGATCAGTGGAATAAAAAGCCTTGCTACAAAGGGAATTCAAACACATGACCTCTGGGTCAGCAGGCCAACCCCCATTGATTTCAGTGATCATCATGTAATAGATATAACAAGGTATAAGTGTATTAGTTCATCTGTTTGAGATAGAAACTGGTGGATAAATTGTTTTCAGACATTGTAATATAAAATTTGATGGAGTAGTGTTTTTAATGCTTCTTGCTCACACAGATAGATGCAGCTAACTTTGTATGTGATACAAAGTTTATGACACATTTAAGAATAAGAAATATGCATTGATATATGGGCATATTCTTAAACAAGTGAATCGGTACAACTATCTCGGAACAGTCATAACATCTGATGGGAGATGCCTTGAAGAGATTAGAACCAGAATTGCCATGGCGAAGGTAGCCTTTTGCAAGATGAAAAACATACTGACCAATAAAACGATATCAATTGAAACGAGAAAAAGAGTGTTGAAGTGCTACATAGAACTTGTACTTTTATATGGATGTGAGGCGTGGACAATGAGCAGACAAGCTGAAAAACATCTGATGGCTGTGGAAATGTGGTTTCTGAGGAAAATGCAAAGAATACCATGGACAGATAGAAAAACCAGTGACCAAGTACTACAAGAGACAAATGAAAATCGTAGATTGATTAGAGAAATTAGACGTAGACAGTCAAAATTTTTTGGACATGTTATGAGAAGAAATGGACTGGAGAACTTGGTGACAGCTGGCAAGATCGAGGGGAACAGACCAAGAGGAAGACCGAGAGGAAAATACCTGGATGGCTTGGCCACATGGCATGGACGAGACAGGAACACTGAGCTGATCCACGACTCTGGTGATCGAGTGAAATGGTGAATCATGACCGCCCACGCTTTCCGGCATGGCACATGATTGATTGATTGAATAGAATTAAGTATTAATGTTGTAGTACAGGAATATTTTTACCTTATTAAAAATAACAGGAATGAGTACGGTTCCTGTGAGGAAAGGCAGGGACCAATCTGCACAAAGACCGACACAATATATCCTAGATACCTTTTGCAGAAGATCGCTCTCGTCATGGCCCGCTGAAAATGTTCTTGATCCTTTGCCATTTCCCTCGCCTCATGCATGTTCATACCCAAGGTATCTAGGATATGTTGTATCCATCTTTGTGCTGGTTGACCTGTGCCTCTTTTTCCAGGAGCCGTGCTCTTCCATTATTGCTCTTTCCTATTATTTTTAATAAGGCCAAAGTATTCCTGTACTACAACATTAATACCTAATTCCATTGCAAAAGATAAAATACATAGATTTATATCAATGCATGTGTCTTATTCTTAAAGTGTGATATACTTTGTATCACATACAAAGTTAGTGGCATCTATCATCTATCAGTGTGAGCAAGAGGCATTAAAAACACTACTCCATCAAATTTTATATTATAATGTTTGAACTCAATTTATCCACCAGTTTCTATCTCAAACAGATGAGACTAATACCTGGTTATGTCTATTATAAACATTTCACACTTTACTAATATATCACTACTTTCAGCAATGCAATTTCCATATATATGCAAAATGCTGACACACCACTTAGTCATACTAACTGAAGATGTCACAAGATATTCAAAATGCACGAGGTCAATAAATTAATTATTCATATTATAATATGTGAAACATGTTTCATATACAAATGGCAAGAAAATGCTGTGTAGAGAATGTGTATGATGATTGCTAGTGAATAAAAAATATCACAGCTGTGTTTATGACTACTAGACATCAAATAGGACACATTCATACACTTACAGCATTACTTAATGTTTTTCCTTCTAATGTAGCATGTCTAATTGTATTACCAAATGAAACATCTGTAGCATTACTTTGTTGATTTCATATGTAACATAACCAAAAGTAATAAGAAAATAAACATGTACAGTGCAACGTACAATACTACTTAGTTGTTTTCATAAGTAATATATTTGAAAGTGATATGAAATGACACATTTACAGCATCACTACAGTAATACTCTGTTGATGTCATATGCAGTATGGCTAGATTTGTAGATCAGAAAGCCATGGCAAACTACTGGTCGTACAATTGCCTAGAAAGTCAACCTAGTTTGTTTACAGTATTATTTACTGGACATATACAAAATACTTGAGGAAGGTGTTACTTCTGACGATCAGAAGCCCCTGCCATGTTTGCTCCGCATCAGAGTTTTTGCGATTACTGCAATACTTTGTTCTTGTTGTTATATGTAACATGGCCAGGAGTAATCCATCCATCCATCATGTGCCATGCCAGTAAATGTGGGCGGTCATGATTCGCCATTTCATTTGATCACCAGAGTCGTGGATTAGTTCAGTGTTCTTGTTTCGACCATGCCACATGGTCAAGTCATCTAAGTATTTACTTATCTGTCTTCCCCCTTGTTCTCTTCCCCTCAATGTTGCCAGTTATCACCAAGTTCTCCAATTTATTTCTTCTCATAACATGTCCAAAAAATTTTGACTGTCGGTGTCTAATTTCTCTAATCAGGTAACAATCTTCATTTGTTTCTTGTAGGACTTGGTCATTGGTTTTTCTGTCTGTCCATGGTAATCTTTGCATTCTACCTAGAAACCACATTTCCACAGCCATCAGATGTTTTTCAGCTTGTCTGCTCATTGTCCACGCTTCACAACTATACAAAAGTACAGGCTCTATGTAGCACATCAACACTCTTTTTCTCATGGCAACTGCTAATTGACATCTTTTTATTGGTCAGTATGTTTTTCACCTTGCAAAAGGCTACCTTCGCCATGGCAATTCTTGTTCTAATCTCTTCAAGGCATCTCCTGTAAATGTTATGACTGTTCCGAGATAATTGTACCGATCCATTGATTTAAGAATATTCCCATTTACTTGTATATTACATTGTGGTATTTCGTTCTTCCTACTGACAACCATAATCTGTGTCTTTTTACAATTTAATTTTAACCCTAGTTGTTCACCAAGAAGAAATACAAAATAAATAATTTACAGTATTGCTTACAGTGCTTACAGCATTATGTATATATCATATATGCCATGATGATTTAGAATACCTAATATGGCAATCAAGAAGAAAAAACAACAGATAGTAACAGACAACCTTTAAGAATTTGATATGAAAGAATCAATCAATCAATCAATCATGTGCCATGCCGGAAAGTGTGGGCGGTCATGATTCACCATTTCACTCGATCACCAGAGTCGTGGATCAGCTCAGTGTTCCTGTCTCGTCCATGCCATGTGGCCAAGCCATCCAGGTATTTTCCTCTCGGTCTTCCTCTTGGTCTGTTCCCTTTGATCTTGCCAGCTGTCACTAAGTTCTCCAGTCCATTTCTTCTCATAACATGTCCAAAAAATTTTGACTGTCTACATCTAATTTCTCTAATCAATCTACGATTTTCATTTGTCTCTTGTAGTACTTGGTCATTGGTTTTTCTATCTGTCCATGGTATTCTTTGCATTTTCCTCAGAAACCACATTTCTGCAGCCATCAGATGTTTTTCAGCTTGACTGCACATTGTCCAAGTTTCACATCCATACAAAAGAACAGGCTCTATGTATCCCCTCAACACTCTTTTTCTCGTTTCAATTGACATCATTTTATTGGTCAGAATGTTTTTCATCTTGCTAAAGGCTACTTTCGCAATGGTGATTCTTGTTCTAATCTCTTCAAGGCATCTGCCATCAGATGTTATGACTGTTCCGAGATAATTGCACCGATTCACTTGTTGAAGAATATCCCCATTTACTTGTATATTACATTGTGGTACTTCGTTCTTCCTAGTGACGACCATAACCTGTGTCTTCCTACAATTTAATTCCAACCCCAGCTGCTCACTGTGTACAACAACAGCGTCTACTAATTGTTGCAGTATTATAGTGTAGAGATGTTACACACACAGGTTAGAAGGCACGTGATGATCGTACAGCACACAAGACTCCGCGTTGTTTAGAACCTTCTTTATTTGTCGAATCGTTCAACTACAGCATCATGATGTTATGCTCAAATTCGGATGTTTACATGTTTTCCTACCTCCCTGCTAGCTGGAACCCAAGTGACGTGTGTGCCAGCCTAGATACACTTCTTCATTCGTGCACACACGTTCACTAGCTATGGTTTTCCCACTAGTCAAGGAATGCGCAGCATTCCTTAACTCTTTACTCCTAAGCTACTCCCTTTACTGTTACATATACCTCCCCTTCTTCAAAGAGA
Organism: Cepaea hortensis; assembly: GCA_963921405.1. Lineage (NCBI taxonomy): Eukaryota > Metazoa > Mollusca > Gastropoda > Stylommatophora > Helicidae > Cepaea > Cepaea hortensis. Next base: position 47,136,284 of record OY992885.1, on the reverse strand, counting down.
ATTTTTCCCTGAAAAAATCTCAACCCCAACTCTTAAGCACTTAACTATACATCTCTATACCACAATTAACAACAATTCCATATAATTCCTAACTCAATTCTCATTCTCCTATCTCATCATAGCCAATTGCTAACCAGAGACAATAATACCGAACCCTCTACAAAACTCGTTATAAAGTTCTCTAGAAAACTCGCTACAAAACTCGTTATAAAGTTCTCTAGAAAACTCGCTACAAAACTCGTTATAAAGTTCTCTAGAAAACTCGCTACAAAACTCTCCATAAAATTCTCCATAAGCGAACCGCTTTTAAATTTAAAGTGTCCATCTAAATTATGATTGACAAAACTGAAGATATTCCCCTTATCTTTTATTTCTCCCTTATTCACATTCTCACACTCTCACTATTCTAGGATAGACAGAAAAAAATAGTTAGATTGGGTAGGTTATATTTGGTAGGTGCGCACCTAAAATAAATAAGAAAAAGTAAGGAAAAAGTAAGAAGTAATCACCTTTCTCTTTCCATACATTCTCAAAACTTTATAAAAATAAAGTTTCAAAATTTATCTTCAGTTTCCGTCAATAATAATCGTTATTATCAAAAAAATATGTTAATCCAAAACTACCAGCTTTTGTATCATTCACCTCGTCAAGTTCAAGTTTACCATTCCTTCAAAAAAACTCCAAATTATTAGTATACTGTTACATACAGTCTTCTTCTTCCAACTTATTTAAATGTCAAAACTCAAGCTGGCATTCCCCCCTTATTTTCCCATTAAACGCTGTTCAACCCAGCTCCTATTTTTAACCCAAACATTTACATTGCGAACCCAATAATATCAACATACTCCTCCATTACAACATATTGAGTCACTTCACTAACCCCTACTTCTTCCCCCTTAACTCCATCATGTTTCACCCTCAACTTCTATTTATAAACGTTATATACGTTAAACGACTCAACTACTTTAAGTCATCTGTTTCTTCTAACTGAACGTCCAACCAATAATCATTTTAAACACACTCAGGGTAACTCAATAAAACCAAAACATTGTAAAAATAACCAGCTAAGTTAACTTATTCTTCACATTTCATAAAACACCATTGAAGTCCAAACAATTGACTAAACCATATCAACCCCCTCATTCTTTGACATCATATTTATCCCCACACATTAATCAAATTAAACATATATAAGGAAATGCAAGACCATTTTATGACTACTCAATAATTGTTTTCCGTTTAAGAAAAACTCCACACTTCATTTAAAAACCAACATGATCACAAAACATATACCAATAAGTCTCAAGTTATTACCATATTATGTATATTCCTCCCAACAACTCTTGCTTAAGTTATTTACCAACCATCTTCTTTGTAAACACAAAAATATCGTGTCTAACTTCTTCTTCTATCTGCCATCTGCAGAATATTCTACCAGGCTATTTATCTATCTCTTCTCCATTTTCTTAATAACTTCAAATTTTTTTCTATAATTGCAATATCTACATCAATGTCGCTATCCTCCCGAGGAGAGCTATCTTCTTTCATATCAGCTTCTTCATCAGTTTCTGACTTTTCATCCATTTCTTCTTCCCCATCTGTATATCCATTACTAGCAACCACTAATTTCTTCCTTTCTAAATCCAATCTAATTTTCCTGTCTTGCCGTCTCAACAAATTTTCAAATAATGGCATATCTTCACCACTTGAAGAACTCACTCTAAGTTTCCTTTGCCTCTTAATTTCTTTTTCTTTCTGACTATCTAACTTTCTTTTTACAGCCTGTCTTGTATTCATAAATGGAGGTTCTATTTTTTCTTTGACTGATTCTTCGCTAATATAATCGTCATACATGTTATTTTCCTCCGTCATGACTGTTTTTGGTACTGTTTCTTCTTGTTCAGCTGTAGTAGATGCTGTTGTCACTTGTTTCCCATTCTCTATAGGTATTGGATATACCGATTGTCTGACAATCTGTCCACCTGACAATATTTCTTCGGAACAATAATTATTATTACTATTCTCTGCATCCCTTTCCTCATTATCCCGCCTTAAGTGCTCTACATGTGAACGTGCAACATGCCCTGAAATTTGATTCTTAATAGTATATGACACTGGACCCTTTTTTTCTAAAATATAGTATCCCGGGACCCAATGAGCATCAAACTTAGAGTTTTTTCTATGTTTTTTGTAATACACCCTATCACCTATGTTGAACTCTTGTAAGTGTGCATTTTTATTTGCGTATTTCTTCTGTCTTTCTCTAGCCTTAATTATATTATTTCTTAAACGAACATGTGCTTTGTGCATCTCTTGCAACCTTGTTTCCTGAAAATCTTCCCCCAGATATTTTCTCCTAGGCTTTAATAAATTATCAATTGGCAATATTGGTTCTCTCCCATGTACTAAGTAAAATGGTGAGAAACCTGTTCCTTCATTTTCGTGTGTACGTATCGCCGCTAATGCTATCCCCAAATAAAGATCCCAATCCATATCGTGTTCTTCTACATTTTTCGCTAGAATATTGTATAGTGTTCTATGTTGTCTCTCATTTTTAGCATTAGAAGTTGGTCTGTAATATGAAGTCCTAATGTGTTTTATATTCAAATCTTTTACCAATTTTTCAAACTTTCTATTTACAAATTCTTTCCCATTGTCTGTAAGTATTATTTGTGGACACCCAAACCTTGGTATAAATTCTTGTAAAAGCATATTTATAACTGAATCAGCACTCTTGTCTGGAATTGGATAAACTTCTGGCCAGAGACTATATGAATCAACTATATGTAGTAGGTATACATTTCCCGATAATGTTTTTGGATGAGGACCTGAAATATCCAAACTTACTTTCTGCATTGGAAATTGAGGAATATCGGTATCTTGTAAAGGACATTTGATTATCTTCATGTTTCTTAACCTACACTTTTCACACGCTTCAACATATTCATATACACTTTTGAATAAATTCGGCCAGTAATATTTACTGCTAATAGCCTTCACTAACTTATCTCGTCCAAAATGACCATTATTATCGTGATATGCCTTTAAGACTTCTTGTTCTAAATGTTTCGGAATATATTTTCTTACTCCTTCACCTTTTTCACTGATATAATATAATTGATTGTCTTCTTGTAACTCTACAAACTTTCTTTTAAAACTATTTTCCCCTGTTTCTTTCAGTTTTCTTTTTATCTGTACTATTTTTGGATCTAATTCTTGTTCTGTTTTCATATCAAACTGTTCTAAATGTGGGTCTTCTGTTCTAGGTTCAGACTCTTGATCCGATGGTAAACTTTCAAATTCTTCCCTATTTATTATGGCAGAATCTAATATATTTACTTGCCAGTTTCGATCGTCTATCTCTGGTTCAGCTTCATCTTCCGTGTTCCCTGACGACTGTGTATATGGGATCCTAGACAAAAGGTCGGCGCATGTATTATGTTTCCCTGAAACATATTCAACCTTAGCATTGTATCCCTGTAAATTCAATGCCCACGTTTGTATTTTCCTATTTTGTATTGGTGCTTCTAATATCGACTTTAATGGCATGTGGTCAGTTCTAATAATGAAATTGGCGTTATGTAAATAGTAATTTAATTTTTGAAGAGCGTAGTGTATAGCATATGCTTCTTTCTCAATAATCGGCCATTTCTTTTGAGTCTTGCTGAGTTTATGAGACAAGAAATAGATTGGTCTTTCATTTTTAACCCCTGGTATTCCAGATTCTTCTCCTTCATATGGTTGAACCAAACATGCTCCTATTGCGTTGTCTGAAGCATCTGTGTATAGTATTAGCTGTTTATTCAAGTCTGGATGTGTCAATAATGGTACCACTGTTAAGCTATCTTTTAAAAGTTCGAACGCTTTTTGACACTCATCATCCCACTTAAATCTAGCGTATTTTCCCGTTAAATTCGTAATAGGTATTGCTATCCTTGAAAATGCTGGTACAAACCTTCTATAATACGCACACGTACCTATAAATGCACGCACTTCCTTAACATTAGTTGGAGGAGGTAATTCTTTAATAACCTTTATCTTGTCCTGGTCTGGTTTAATACCTTCCCTATTTATTATATAGCCTAAATATTTTGTTTCTGTCTTTAAAAACTGGCACTTACTAAGCTTTAATTTAACGTCATGCCTTCTTAATCTGTCAAATACTAGTCTAATATGTTTCAAATGATTCTCCACATTCCCTTTCGTAAATATCAATATGTCATCTATATAGGCCAGGGCAAAATTTTGCATACCGTCTAGTACTTCATTTATTAAGAACATATAGTGAGACGGTGCATTTTTGAGACCGAATGGCATACGTAAGAATTCGTAAGAACCCATGTGAGTACAAAAGGCACTTTTCTTTTGCGCGTCCTTCGACATCGGAATACACCAAAATCCCGCCCTTGCATCCAGCGTTGTGAAATATGTAGAGCCATTAAGTAACCCCAAAATATCATCAATCACCGGCAATGGGTACGCTACATTCTTAGTAATTTTGTTCAACGCCCTGTAGTCGCAACAGAACCTGTTCGAACCATCAGATTTGGCTACTATGACGACCGGAGATGACCATTCTGATTTTGATCTTGTTATTATGCCTGCTTTCAACATATCTTCTATTGCCTTTTCTACGACTTCTCTATTTCTTAATGGAGTTCTATATGGTTTTAAACTAATTGGTGGATGGTCTCCCGTATCTATTTCCATTGTAACTGTTTTTGTCTTTCCCAATTCTAAATCATTAATTGCAAACACATCCTGATTTTGTTTTATAAGTTGTTCTAATACTTCCTTATTTTCTGGCGGAGTTTTTAACTGTGCCAACAATTCTTGTTCCCTTGTAACTTTGTCTAGTGAATGTATTTGGGCTGTATTTCTTCTGGATGGATGGATCAATTCATCCATTCTTACGTTCCCTTTTCGTCCGCATCCGCGCCTGTTATTAATTCTTTCACTAGAGGTTTCTGAATAATTTATGCCTGCCATATTTACTCTATCTGTTGCCAATATGTCACTAACGTTATGTTCTAGCTTGGCTATTACACATCCTCTGTATAATTTAATTTCTCTACCTGTGTTATTAATAACCATCACTGGAAATGTTAAACTTTTATCCAATTCTATTATTCCATCCGGAACTTCCAAACCTGGCTCATCAATTATTTCTTTTTGCAATTCAGTGATTCTGACTATGTTTCCTGCTACATAATACGGGTTTCTCTTCAGCTTTGCTTGTATCAAATTAACTGACTGTGGTTTTAAATTCATGGTCGTTTTGACTCTAACTAGTGTCGACACATGCATATCTTCTTCTAAATCTACGTAAACATCTTGGAATTTTAATTTATGCAAATCAAATAAAAGTCTCACCCCATTTTTCAATAAAAAATCTCTACCCAATATCATATTTCTATTTAAATTTTTGACCACATGGAACATATGCCTGACATTTATCCCTCCTAATTTCAAGTTTATCCTCGTTTGTCCTAGCACTTCTAATTTTTGTCCCGTTACTGAATGAAGATTCTCCTGAATTCTAAATATTTTACAATTTTTTAACATTCGATATAAAAATGCTTCTTTAATCACGCTAACTTGTGCTCCCGAATCAACTAATGTTCTAACTTTATATTTTCCTATTTGTACTATACATGAACTAGGATCTACCATATTTAATGACAATTGTTTTATCTCGGCTTGTTTTTTATTTCTAAATGTCCTACTATACTCATCCTTTGGGTTTTTAATACATTGATGCCCCTTTTGGACCTTACTATCTTCCCCCCTACTGCCGATCCTGTTCAGTAAGCGGGATGCCAATTTCCCTGATTTCCTGAGCTTCTAAAATTTCTCTGCATGTCTCCATAATTCCTATTTGCTGGTCTGCCATTTGCAGTTCTATTCTGTGTACTCGTCTGAACAGCTCTATTATTTTGTGTATTCGATGGGACACGTCTGTTACCACAGAAGCGAAAAAAATGCCCACGTTGGTGACATCCCCAACAAACCACATTCGAGTTATTTGTGTTACCTTCCATGTTTCTTATAGTATTTCTCACTTGTCTTCCTCTACCTTGATTATATACGTTATCGTTTCTTTGTACCATCTGTATTTCTCCTCGTCTTCCTCTCCATCCATGTCTATACTGTCCTATTTCCATAGGTTCTTCAATTCTATCTTCCGAACTACTACCTAACTCTCGTCCTACCCTTAATCTAAACCTTCTCCTCAAGCTTTCCTCTTGTATAGCGATATCTACCGCTTGTGACAATCTTGCCGGATTCTCTCTTAGTAATTTAAATTTCAATCCATCTGACCTAATCCCATCAACAAAAATCCCTACTAACATCCGTTCCACTTCTTCAGCACGTACATTCTGTCCTAAAAATGACTCTTCCGCTAAATTGATTAACCTGTCACTGTATAGCTGTACACTTTCTGTAGTATTTTGTCTAGTCTGTCGCAATACTGAGAATGCGTGTTGTGGATCAGTAATTTCAGCGTATTTTCTTGCGAGATCATCTTTAAATTCTTCCCAGGTTTCACCTCTTCCTGCTTCTAGTTTTCTTCTTATATGGTCAGAAACTGGACTTGTACTTGTTCTGTATGCCAAATTCTTTTTCTCCTCATCTGTAGCGTTTACTAAATAAGCATGTTTCTCAATAGAAATGACCCATTTCTTAAACTGGTTTGCTTGTCCATTAAATCTCTCAACATCACTGCTTACATTTTGTTGTCTTAACACTGCATCCAACCTTGCTATTGCCCCACCAACTCCAGTCAGTACCTGTGAAAAATCTTGGGGTTCCATTCTAGAATCTATAATGGAAATTATTAAGCAATATACAAATATTTCAAACAATATTAATTTCAAATTCAGCAGCAATACATAATCTGTTCAATTAATTACTCTAATATTATCTATTATCTAACTATACTAACAAAAAACTAACTCCAATCGAAGATCCTGACGAAGAAAATTTTCTGTTAACAGAACTTAATTGAAATCCTGATGAAGAACACAAAAAAAACTTCTGGATTTCCTAATTCAATCGAAGTCGAAATCAGTTCTTTCCAATTATTTTCCTGTCGTTGATTGTGCTCGATATAACGCTCGATACCAAACTGCTTGATTACTTGCTCGATTGACTGTAAGCGTTAGACTTTAATTTCCGTCAAGCAAGGTCACCTTCACGATTTTTCAACCGACAACTGCTCCCGGTTTCAGCAAAAATCTGGCATTTTCATATGTTTCAGCGTAAAAATGATCCAGTCAACAACAATTGGATTCAAACCTGACTCTATCCACTCCGTTATATGTTAGGTGGCATTCCAACAACGGTCAGTTAAATTTATTGTAACAACTTTTGACTTGAGACAAGTTGACTATATTCATCAATGCCTTCACTTAAGTGAAGTGACTGTAGAGAGTATTGAGAATATCGATTTAACAATTATGGAATTTGCAATATAACCTTGACTTCACCTTCAACAGTCGAATGAGCTAAAACTCATAATTTTCAGCATTCTTTGTTTTACTTTGAGTTTTATTTGGAGCAGGTTATTGTTCTGTTGAAATCATTTCTGGTACCTCGAGACTTCATAAGTTGTTGTAACATGTAATCAGCGAGTTCATTCTTATATGCTTGTGTACTAATTTTTTGATGCAAAACGGCATTACTTGATCTCATTATACAATTAGCGTTGGTCAGTGCTCAAGTTATTTCATACTATTAATTAGATAAAACATCAGTCTTTCAAAAAAATAAGTTAATCAGTCAAACCTTCTGAGCTGGCCTGAGAAATCGATCTCCTTTTTAAACAGAAATACACTGAGAACCCACAACAACTACCCCTTGGTGGGCTTTCAGCTGTTGCGTTTCTTATTATTATTTACTTAAAAACTTCCTTCTCCAGACGCCCAGACACAAGAATCTTTCATGGCGGTAACTCTCTCCACGACATCCCATATTTCTTGAGGTCAAAGGCACCAAATCAACCTGTATTATAGTGTAGAGATGTTACACACACAGGTTAGAAGGCACGTGATGATCGTACAGCACACAAGACTCCGCGTTGTTTAGAACCTTCTTTATTTGTCGAATCGTTCAACTACAGCATCATGATGTTATGCTCAAATTCGGATGTTTACATGTTTTCCTACCTCCCTGCTAGCTGGAACCCAAGTGACGTGTGTGCCAGCCTAGATACACTTCTTCATTCGTGCACACACGTTCACTAGCTATGGTTTTCCCACTAGTCAAGGAATGCGCAGCATTCCTTAACTCTTTACTCCTAAGCTACTCCCTTTACTGTTACAGCAGATCCTGTGCATTGTCTGCAATCAATACTGTATCATCTGCATATCTAATGTTATTTATGTTTCGTCCTCCAATGCTGATTCCATTTAGGTCTTCTACATTTCTGAAAATATTTTCACTGTATAGGGAAAAAAGACCTGGAGACATTACACATCCCTGCCTAACACCTCTCTTAATAGGTTGATATTGTCCTACTTCATTATCAATTCTTATGGCAGCTTGTTGTTTCCAATATATGTTTTTTATAAGTCTAATGTCTTTCCCATCAATTTGTAGATCTGCAAGCATATCCACATGCTTTCATAATATGAAAGAATGGGGTACTTAAAATTTTAATGAAATGATCACATTTAAAGAAGAATAGAAACAAAAAGTTTCTGAAGCCATTTAGATAGAAATATTTGTATGTTTTCTTGCAGCACTCATATATAGACTTAAAATTGGACCATACTGGCAGCAAACAAACTGAAACATTAAAATAAACAAAGTTATCTCATGATCACCATTAAGCGCCATCTAAGCATTGAAAGTCAGCTGTGACGAGTTCCTAACAATCTTTGTCCCACGTCTTCAGGTGCACCAATAGAAGCTTCTTTCAACATCTCTTGATGTTGTTTATCCACATTGTATTCCTTTTGCAAGTATCCTCTCCACTTCTCCCTCCCCCAGCATATCCTTTAACAAAGAACTGCATCCTTTAATATGGCCGAAATAGGAGGGAAAGTCATTAAGTAATGGGGATTTTACGAATAACGTTTTTTCAAAACAATTGTGTGTGTGCGCATTATTTTTCAACATAGTCCCCCTACCTGGCAACACACTTACTCGACCTGTCCACTACTACTAGCCTGTTGATGCCTTCTAGGAACAAGTTTTGGGGTGGCCTTAAACCAATTTTGCACCACCTCCATTACCACATTGTCATCTGCAAACCTCTGACTCAGCAGATGTTCTTTTAAGGATCCGAGCTATTGAATGTCTGATGGCGCCAAGTCTGGACTGCATGCTGAATATGCCAAGGCCTCAAATTTGAGAGGATGTAGTGTATCCACTTTATGAACAACTGTATGAGGGCAGGCGTTGTGCAGTAACAATACTCCTTTTGAGGGGGGTCTGTGGTGTATAGATCATATCACAGGCTTCAGTTTGTTCACTAGTATGTCATTACATCTAGCACTAGTCACAGTTTCACTCCTTTACTGGAAATGCACCAATATATGGCCTTTCATACCCTAGAAGATGGTCGCCATGATTTTCCCAGCGGACTCTTCCTACAGCTTCCATTTTGAAATCTTTCTTTTCATTCATACATTCTCCCCTGACTCAAACAATTCTCTCCATACTGAACCATCATTCATTTGTAGATTTCACACCCTTTGACCATAGAAAAATATAAAGCCTCATTGTTCTTCCACAGTCATCTTGTAATCGCTGTTGCACATGCGCAAACAGCTCAACCCTCACAGCCCTTCCTTGCACGGTACTGCATCTTACTGTTTCTTTGTGTCCCCAGTATAAGTTTGTTTTTAATCTACTGGCATTGTCGTCGATCAATACCCATTTCATCCAGGAAGTTGTCATGAACAACTCCATCACAGGTCTTTTTATAGTCTATGAAGCATAAATACATGGTTCTTCCAGCCTCTATATATGTTTCTGCCAGATTATTCTTTCAGCAAAAAACTTGTAGACAAACAAAATGTGTTGACACCAAGCAAGCTAAATGAACTAACCTACTTTTTACTTGCAAAACTGCAGAAATTCACAGGAGACAAAAGTGGGACAACCTTGGCTTAGAGAGTAGTGTGCCTGCCTCATCAGGTTGTATTTCAAAATAGGTTTGGGAATTTTACCCGGAGCCACTGGTATCTACTGATCTTTTGTGAAGTGAGTTGTGATACCCAGCTTTCTCGAATAAGGGCAAAGAAAACTGGAAGTCATGGGTGCAGCTTCATGAAGGCTAATAGACTACAATGGCTGGGGCATATAGAAAGAATGGAAGATAATAGGTAAACAAAACTCGCTTACACTCAGGAAATAAATGACCGTAGACCCCGAGGTAGACCAAGAAGGCGGTGGAGAGATAATACATGTACAGACCTACAAGCACTTGGAATCAACGACTGGCAAGAGAAGGTCCACCAGAGAGACGAATGGAGACGGATTGTATTTGCAGCAAAGAACCTCAATGGCTCGGAACGCTGAAGAAGAAGAAGAAGAAGAAGAAGAAGAAGAAGAAGATGGGTGCAGCTTAAAACTCCCACGACATTTGGAAATTGCAAAGAGCAGATGGCAAGGCTACTGCATTGGCAAAACTGTTGGGAAAGAAAACCTAACAAAGAGTAGTTGAGCCCGTAACCTTGGATGGAATCTGTCTTAGAGAAAGCAACCTTACACAAACATCCCCGCATGACACAGCTCTCATTATTTCCTACTTGTACTCAAAACCCTAATCTGCACAGTTCGCGGCGACTGCACTAGCCATGCGGCCTTAATTCCACAGGCTCAAGACCTCCCCCAGTCCTACACCGCAAAGTACTATATAAATGTAAATGACAGTTTTTATGACTCATCATCATTTCCACTTTTGCCGTCAAGTGTCGTGGGGAGGAATAATTGGCGTTCTAGCACCCGATGGGTGACACATGATTCAAGATAGTGTCATTCTGTGTGATAATACAATGCCTTTGATGTTGTCAGTCCATTTTCTTCTCGGTTGTCCTCTTGCTCTCATATCACATGTTCTTTGATGTAGGGCCACACGAGCACACAGATGTAATTGCAGAGATACGCAAACACACTTGCGCACACACATATACATGAGCTGGCATATACATATTTTTAATTGAATCTTTTCAGCTCAGTTCAGTACAAATGTATTTACTATGACTGCACATATACACATATTAAAATACTCAATGACTGTGTACAGTGAGAGAGACACGAGTTAATATAATCCTTTGATATACATGGAGTCACGAAAAGCTGACATGTAGATCTGACTCAAGTAACAGTTAAACAGATGTTTGTTTGAACATTTTTGCTGTGTCTGCGTGTATGTCTTTTGTTGGATTATTTGACTGAGTTAACATTGTCATGGATTCTTCAACAATTTCTGGGCACTTGTCTGTTTTGACCACAGTGTCATCAATGCTAGTTTTCATGTTATTATCACACATTTGTAAACGATCTGTTGTTAATGCATCTTGATTAGTTCTATCTGTTTTCTGTGTCAGTTCGCCTTGGGAATGGAACCTATGATATAATGTCACTATTTTGTTCTCGGTATTTGGACAGAGTTTGGGTTCAAGTGTGTTGCACTGTTCTCTATAAGTTTGGGGGTTATCGCTGGTTACTTTATTAGTTCCAGTAAGACCTTTTATTCCAGTACTTTCCTTGGTGGGGTGGTTGAAACTGTTCTTAACATTTCTCTCATGTTTTACATAACTCTTCATGGCTGATGACATGCACTGTTTCTGAAAACTACCCCTAAGTTTCTCAGATGAATAATTGAGGCCTTCAGTAATGTTGGCTAGACTGCTACATCTGGGTGAGCTCATGCCACAGGACTGTAAGCTGCCAACACTCGACAGTTGGGATTGTGGACTGCTTGTGGAGTCACAAGTACTATAGCCTTCATCCGATAGAATACTAACATCCCGAGTATGAAACAGTTGCCTTCTTGGTGGACACAACTTTTGGGAACAGTCACTTTGGTTGTTCTTCTTTTCAGAATTTGACTGAATCTGTGATCTGCCTGTGGGAGAATTAAAATTCTTCAGAGTTATTTGATTCTGATCTGTGACAGTAGGGGAAACTGATTTATTCATAGATACATTCATTCTAATGTCAGAATTAACTTTGAAGTCTGGTGTAGTTTTCTCAATACTGGAACAATCTGAGAAATCTTTTTGTGGAGTCTGGTTTTCTCTTTTATAAACTGCCACTGTATCAATGTTTTTATTGTCTAATTTTTGTTTCCAGCGCGATTGTTCAGCTTCCCCCATGGAGGTAAAACTTGTCGGTGTGAAGCTTTCAGTTGCATTGCCTCTGTCTGGCTCAATATGAATTGATCTATTACTTTCATATATTGTAGATTTCTGTAGCATCCTCGGTGCCATATTATGTTTTCTGTTTGCACTGCTCTCGAGACAGGAATTCACTTGTGATGTTGCTTCTTGGGATGGCAGTCCTTTGGGAATGCTTTTTTGTGGCTTGGGTTTCGGATGCTCCTTTGACGTGGTTTCTATTATCACTTCTGAGAGAGAAGATTCTGGAAAATTGATTCTACCGTCCTCAGCTTTGAACTGCTTAGATTTAGACACTTTTTCAGAATTGTAGGCACTTTCAATTATAGAGTTGTGCCTTCTAGAAGCATCTGTTGAAGCTGAAGAACTTAGAACCTCAGTATCTAATGCATGTGTATTTGATGGTGTAGATTGTTCTCCTGGTACAACATCACTACTGGCAGCAATGTTGGGTCTACTGACAGACAGTTCTTTCATGGGCATGCTACTGTATTGTAAAGTAACAGCGTGCAGGGGACCAGGAGACCGTATTGAGCTAATGTCCACATCCTGAAGAGGATTCACGATTTTCCTGGGAGTGCTGGTCTGTGTAAGGACGGCTTCACACTGAATACTGGCTCTCCTTAACAAAGAGACCGAATGTAGTTTTTCTGAGGCCTGCTTTTTAAGCTCACGGAAATGCCCCTGTGCCGCTTCTGACTGTATATTTTCATCCATTATATTTTCAGTGGAGCTGACATGACTATTTCTGTTCTGATCTCCACGAGGAAGACCCTTGGTTGACAACAGTCTATGATTTAAATCTGAATACTTTGAACATCCTGATGTAAAAGACTGGCTGCGCATCTTTTTAATCTGAGCAGTCTGAAAATATTCATCATCTGAGCTAGCAGGATAACTTGCATTCGCTTTTGAGACAATCTTATCATCTGTAAAAACATCATCACACTTTTCACGATCCTGTTCCATTGATTCATTTGTTGTGACATTGTTTTCACTTTGTAATCCAATAATAGCTAGAAGGTTATCCCAAGACATACTTTGACTTCTAACTCTTAAGCTGGGACGTTGTGGTAATATTTGGTAACCATTTTGCTCCCGTTCGTTAATGCTTGTGTGTGTATTTGTACAGGATTCCAATCTGTTTGCTCTACATTTTATGTCTGTGATATGCACGTCTCTTCTTAGAGAAAGGTCATAGCCCTGGCCAGACTTATTGTCATTACACGGTAAACTGCTTGGACTAGATACCATCTGCTCAAATTCATTTACATGTGCATCTGGACTGTAGAAGAAATCCCCATGAACTGACTGACTCCTGCCCCTGTAAAAGTCTTGCGACTGCATACACTCATTCTGTTTATAATATGCGTTTCTGAGCTGAGTTAGTTTTGCCTTTCTGTGGTCGTTCATGGAACTTCCCAATGTATTTTTGTTTGCTGATATATTTAGAGTTTGGTCCCTTTCTTCTGAAATGCTGGCCAAAGAACACGCGGAATGCCACGTAGAGAGTGGGGACAAGATACTGCTGTTCATCTGTTGGAAAGAGTGTAAGAAAAATAGGTTACAATTTATTCAAAATAGTCACCATCGTCAGATAACAACAGCAACATTATAATCGTCACTTAATTACCCACTGAAAACTAAGAGTTAGTTGCGTATCCTTTACAGGACGTCGCAGTCAACACCAGCATTTTTTGCTTTTGCGATCTCTTGGTAAGTTTACGTTCAGTAGTTTGCCATTGTTTTCTGAGCTACCAGCACCCATACTATTTCGTAAAAAAACCAACGCAACGCGGTCTGCTGCCAAATCGCACGCAGCTGTGTTTCGAACGCGGGTATGCTGAATCACGAACTGCGTCAATAACCCCTTCGCCACTGAAAACTACTCCAGAACGAATTCTATGGAGAGGAGAATATAGACTATCACTACAAAACTAGACAAAGGCGAAAGAGATATTCAACAGGGATGAACAACAGAACAGTATACAACGCAAAACAGCCACTCTCAATTTCCTTGATGTGCAGGGATTGTACACAGAATACCCAAATAATACTAGGAACACGGCTAAAGTACCAGCAGGAAAGTGCTCGTACTGTCATAACTATGATGCAAAAATATAGGCAATCAAGAGAGAAATTACTAAATACCAGCCATGGTACACAACCTGTGGTGCAAATGACAGATGCAGAATCAGTACTCGATGCGCTCCTGTCTGGGAAATTGCCAGTACTAAGGACATTACTTTCTGAACTTAGCAGTCAGCATAAGGTCATTATCATACAGTGGATACCATCTCACTCTGGAGTACCTGGAAACGAGAGAACCGATCAACTAGCCAAGGAAGGAGCAATAGAAGAATAACTTGATGTGCCTGTTACATACCACCAACAGAAAGGAATGATCAAATCAGTAAGAAAGCCGCCAACAGCAGCTTAAGACGATTACCACTTTATGGGCAGACCAGAACAAATAATTATTCTGCTCCTCAGAAAATCTCCTCCCATGGCATTGTTTGGCCAAAGTTAATGTAGTTTCATAACTGTCCCAGTCTGTCATGCCATATTCTACGAGTTCCCAAGGCAGATATAATTTGGTACATGCCTCAAGCTTTCGTTATCTATCTGAATGGCAACTGTTAAAATGACAACTTTTAGTGAAGACCATTATGTTATTGGTTTTTAATATTTACGTTATCCATCATATAATACTGTGTCATTTATATTTTTGAGATGGTTAATGCTGTAGCCACCATTGTTTAACTATAATAAGGAATCAGTGTGTCTGAAAACACGCTCTGTGTATTAAGTTTAAAAAGGCCACGGACAGTACGCGCCTCTGGGGACGATACACACCTCTGAGGATAGTACGCACATCTGGGGACAATAAACACCTCTAAGGATAGTACGCACCTCTGGGGACAGTACACACCTCTAAGGATAGTACGCACCTCTGGGGACAGTACATAC
The DNA here is from genome assembly GCA_963921405.1 of Cepaea hortensis. Classification (NCBI taxonomy): domain Eukaryota; kingdom Metazoa; phylum Mollusca; class Gastropoda; order Stylommatophora; family Helicidae; genus Cepaea; species Cepaea hortensis. Next base: position 47,120,961 of record OY992885.1, on the reverse strand, counting down.
CTCTGATGCTAGTACGCACCTCAGGGGACACTGCACACCCCTGAGGATAGCACGCGCCTCTGGGAACAGTACACGTAGGGACAGTATGCACCTTAGGGACAGTACTCTTCTCTGGGGACAGTATGCACCTCTGGGGACAGTACACGTGAGGACAGTTTGCATCTCTGGGGACAGTACACGTGGGGGAAATACATGCCTCTGGGGACAGTAGGCAGCTCTGAGGATAGTACGCACCTCTGGGGACAGTACACACCTCTGAGGACAGCACGCGCCTCTGGGGACAGTACACGTGGGAACAGTGTGCACCTCTTGGAACAGTACGCTTCTCCGGGGACAGTATGCACCTCTGGGGACAGTACACGTGGGGACAATACACACATCTGGGGACAGTACGCAGCTTTGGGGACAGTAGACTACCCTGCCTGACTCTTCTTGTTATGGGTATCTTGAACGTAGTTATTCGAGTGCAAACGAAGACAACTTTCATGTCTTTTAACACCTGTATAATTTGTTTACAACCAGATTGCCGAACTGTCTAGCACAGCAATATTAACGTAGACACCTGGCTGTGTTCTGATTTAATCGAGGGAAAGGCACTTGTTAAAGGTGTTAGTTACACTATCTCATAAAGTTACAACCTAGTGTAAAAGACTTGTTTAGTATTACAATTAAGTCAGGCAATTTATCTACGTTGCTGTTTATTTTGCCTTCATTCTCGTTAACTTCAGCAACTGGAGGGGGAGTTAATACAATCAGTGATTCAAGCAGTGAACAAAAATAGAAAACAGACACGCTAACGAATTTAATTGACAAGTTCTTGCCTAAGGTGGATGACTAATTCAGTGACGAAACGCAGTCGTCTGATCAAATAATGATTTTACGAGATATGCTAACCTTCTGCATCATCATCATCATCATCATCATCATCATCATCATCATCATCATCATCATCATCATCATCATCATCATCATCATCATCATCATCATCATCATCATCATCATCATCATCATCATCATCATCATCATCATCATCATCAAGTGCCTTGCCGACTGACGTGAGCGATCATACTTCCTCACATGTTGGTATCTCCAAAGGCATGTATCAATGCGTGTCTAGACACTTTCCACGCCATGACACAAGACTAAAGCATTTTCTCTCGTTGTCTTTCTCTGTCTATCTTTCCACAAATATTTCGAGTTGTCACAGTATGATCCAGGTGTTTGTCTTCTCATAATGTCGCCAAAATTGGTGACTACCTCTATCTTGTGCTTGTAATAAGCTGTCGTTGTCTCTTTCAAAACGTTTGAATTACTATTTTTGGCTGTTGGATGAAATTTTGTGTATAGAAACAAAATATGTTGCAAATGTATACAATGCCATGTGTATAGAAAGCCTTGTGTAAAGAAACATAGAAAGCCGTCTGTAAAGAAAAATAGAAATTATTGTGTATAGAAACATAGGCAGCCTTGTGCGTAGAAACACAGAAAGTCTTGTGTATAGAAAGCCTTGTGTATAGACCCATAGAACGCCTTAGTCATTAGTCATTAGTCGCGGTTCCAACATTACAGCCAAGGGTCGTCCCCATTATGCTCTGTTCCCGTGCCAGTGAATATCACATAAAATGTTCCCCACTGCCCCATGTGAAAAGTGGAAAGGACAGGAGTCTCGACAAACAACGGCTCGCTCAGGCCTTGTGTATAAAAACAATATATTGACTTGTGTATAGAAACACAGGGCTACTAGAAATAGTAGCAAGTGTATGGACTACGCTTGAGTTCAAAGCGAGTTAGCACACAACAAAGACACACGCACACACCTCGGGGCTTATTGGGCATATGGTGCTAACTCAATATGTTCATAAACCAATAGGCACTCGATGGGCGATGTGCTCAATATTATTCCGGCCGCCTTTACTTCCTAGCCCATTTCCTGCTACACATTTTAGGCTAGATTGAACTGGAAGCCCAGGGCAATTAACCCCCCCCCCCCACCTCGATGTGGATTGGAAAAGATTCTGTGAACGATCAATAATGAACTGCCAACTGTAAATGTCTCACCTGCACACTATTAACATTCTTGAGTTAAGAATGCCCCTCCGGCATGTGAATGACAGTTTCTGCTATGTCAGCATTAAAGAATGGCGAGCAACCACTAGGAGTCGTGCTAACTTATTGGTTAACTCTTAGTTTAAGTAAAGCAAGATAAAAGGCTTTTGACATGCCTTGGGGTGTATTAGGCAGATATTAATTGATTCAGTGCCAAGCAAAAAGTAAGTTTGGACCAAACATTGCCCACAGTAAAATGAACCAGTTTTCCAGTATTAATATACATTTCCGTTCACTGAGCATTGACATTACGGAAGATACTATGAAAAAAAAAAAAAAAAATCCAGGCACAATGACAATAGTATGGCGATATAATGGGTGGTCACATCTGCCGATATATAGGGTGCATTTTTAATGACTGTGCAGTGTTTGAAAATATTGCCGGTCCAAGTTTTGTATTAACCCTCTGTAAAGTTCGTGTAATATAATCATTGGTACCTTGCCGTATTGACAGACGATAGTTTGTGCTTTAAAAAGTCATAATAACTTTTACCTATGGCGGTATCGAATGTGACTGATAAGGCCAATTTGCGCTGTAAATGTCCGTCCAATATTTTCAAACACCGCACATTCATTCAGCAACATGTCCTTTACAGAACCTCGATCCCATAACAACCTCCCGGAACACCTCTCGATCATAGGCAAGATGTCCCGCTTCCGATACACCCATCTGGAGATCATACGCCACACCCTGCACCCATCTTCTCTTTGGCCCTCTTCTTCCTCTTTCCCCAGGCATATATCCCTCCATTATTGTTCTACACGGTATTATCTTTCGGCACTGAATCAGTTAAGTAAGTAACGCAAAGAACGCGCCTTAAGCTCATGGTGCTGGACCCTCATTGTATACACCGATCGGCCCTTAGTGGGTGGTGTGGGTAGTACATTGTGTATTTTTAATGACTGTGCAGTGTTTAAAAATATTACGCGTCCAAGTTTTGTATTTACCTATTATGTTGCATGAACTTTACAGAGGATGAATAAAAAACTTGGACCGGCAATATTTTCAAAAAACTGCATGGTCAGTAAAAATTCACCCTATATTACGCCGACCACCTTCACTTCCCAAGCCATTCTTGGTATCGATTGTAGGCTGGGTCAACCCGCGAGTCCAGGTTCATATTGAAAAAAAAAATCTGAATTCGTGGATCGAACCCAATGCCACCGGGTCGGCGAGTGTTGAACAACTACGATACAGCGGCCCGCACTCTAAGTTAATTGCACATCATTTACAGGAGGTAGCAGTCAACCCCCAGCATTTTTTGGCTATTCGTATTCCTGAGCAAGTTTACGTTCAGTAGTTTGCCATTGATTTCTGAACGACGGGTACACATACTATTTCATAAAAACCAACACAAGGCGGTCTGCCGCCAAATCGCCCACAGCTGTGTTTCGAACGCGGTATGCGAATTTACGAACTGCGCCCGTTACACCTTCGCCACGGAGCTCTTAGTATAAACATTCAAAAACCGACTTTTAACAAGCTCACTTTAAAAGTTTATTTCTTGTCATCACGATCTACATATAAATCAAACGCACACCGCATGTCAACAGACCGATTACCAGAAGGGGGTTGTAGAAATACTTAAATAGAACACGAAACGTATCTATTTTACATAATTTGTACTTCTATAGTCCGAGCTACCGTCTCCGTGGCCTAGGGCTTATGGATTGGTAAGCCCGCTTACCCGCGTTCGAAACACAGCTGCGACCGATTTGGCAGCAGACCGCGTTACGCTGGATATTAACGAGTTGGTATGGGAGCCGGTCGTTTAGAAAGCAATGGCAAACTACTGAACGTAAACTTACCAAGATATCAACAACAGCAGTAAAATGCTGGAGTTGACAGCGATGTCCTGTAAAAAAGGATATGCAAAAAAAAAAAAAAAACATCCGAGCTACTGGAGCAATTCACAATGTTAAAAATCGTAAAGGACTTTTTTTTCCAGGCCATGTGTTTTATTGGGTGGTTTAAAAAACAAACGCAAAACACACACCCTGAATCAAGGACCTGTGATGTGCAGGAATCGTCACATTGTGTAGGCCTGTGTGCATGGAGTAATGGGTGGTCAGTCTCTCTCCCCCCCCCCCCCCCCCCACATAGCGAGTTATGAGTCTGGGAATCTAACCATGTCAATGTTAGTGCAATATCATAACCGTTACATCAACGCTCCATCTATTTGGTAAGTGGTGTTAGACCGATATTTTTATAGACCCAAAAAAAAAAAAAAAAATTACGGCACATTTTTGAGAACATGCATCTTCCCTGTGGCAACATGTGAATGTGAGTCATGGACCATCTTTCCTGTGGCAACATGTGAATGTGAACGATGGGTCATCTTTCCTGTGGCAACATGTGAATGTGAACGATGGGCCATCTTTCCTGTGGCAACATGTGAATGTGAACGATGGGCCATCTTTCCTGTGGCAACATGTGAATGTGAGTCATGGACCACCTTTCATATGGCAACATGTAAATGTGAACGATGGACCATCTTTCCTGTGACAACATGTGAATGTGAATCATGGACCATCTTTCCTGTGGCAAATGTGAATGTGAATCATGGACCATCTTTCCTGTGACAACATGTGAATGTGAATCATGGACCATCTTTCCTGTGACAACATGTGAATGTGAATCATGGACCATCTTTCCTGTGACAACATGTGTATGTGAGTGATTGAACCATCTTTCCCATGGCAACATGTGAATGTGAGTCATGAACCATGTCGCAATCACCACAGAAGAAAACAGGTGAGCTACATTTTTACATAAATATTCTTAGAATATCGTGAACCAAGAAGAAGGAGATTGCTGATGTTCTACAAAATCTGAATATAGAAGAAAACCGGTTCATAAGCAACATAATGTTTTGGAAACTGAACTACTTTGGCCATATGAAACATCACAATGGATTGGCTGAATGGACGGATTGGCTGATTCAAGAATCGACATCATAACATTCTGAACAAACCCATCAATGAGGCATCTGTCACTGCCATTTACTGTCAATATAGTACCCTGCGGTGTAGGATAGGGGGGTCTTGAGTCTGAGGAATTAAGGCCGCCTGGCTAGTCAGTCGCCTCGAACTGTGCAGGTTAGAGTTTTCATTATGCCTTTCTAGACGCAGAAGTAAATTAATTAGAGTAATTAAATGTTGAAATTCAAGATTTATTGGGTATGTCATGCAAAGAAATAAACATGGAAATTTAGTGACAACTAGGAAACTGGATAGAGAAAGAGCAAGACGAAGACACCAAGATGCACATCTGGCTTGGCCACATAGCAACATCTGAACAAGAACTAAAACCTGATCCGAGACTGACGTGTGACTGTAAGCCATGATGGATCACGCTTATTTATCGGCATGACACACGATATTAATAACTACAACGGTCAACATTGTCGCGTTGAAGAAAGTAAACACTCAGCCTCGATCTAGCCACTAGAAGTAAATGAACTAGGTTCATAGTATCACCCCAACGGGTATTCGATGATAAATTCTATGAACCAAACACTTAAGGTAACTGACAAGAGCACTTGATGGAGATAAATTAAATGAGCGACAGTCTCAAGAGGACACCGGGTTACAAGAGCAATCAGTCAGCTTGTTTTACAGATGTTTCTTAACTGACTTAGTGTCGAAGGATAATATATTGCCAAATGTGACCTCCCATTTGGACAGAAGGATGATACATCACCATATTAGTGTCAGCGTGTTATTTGTTTTACTTCGTGGTATCTTCCACAATTTGAATGCTCAGGAATGGAAATTATAATTTCATTATAATACTTGTTCATTTGATTGTGTATCATGTTTGGTCCAAACTTTCTTTTTGTTTGGCCCTGAATCAGTTAATCGTGTAAATACGTTAATCGTTATCTGGTTTTAAGAGACCTAATTAGCAGTTCTAGACCGCTCACGTAGAAAACGTTAGCTGCCAACAAATCCAAGCAACGACGAGGAAGACAACAAAAGGATTTACATTGGCTAACTGAGGGCCTGTGCTTCATTAGGTGAAAAGGAAGAAGAAGAAGAAGACGAAGAAGAAGAAGAAGAAGAAGACGTAGAAGAAGAAGAAGAAGAAGAAGAAGAAGAAGAAGAAGAAGAAGAAGAAGAAGGGGAAGAGGAAGAAGAAGAAGTTAGTTAGTCAGTTAGTCGCGGTTCCAACTTCACGGCAACGGGTCGTCCCCATTATGCTCCGTTCCTGTGCCAGTGAATGCCACACAGAAATGCTCCTCACTGCCCAATGTGTAAAGTGGAATAGACAGGAGTATCGGCAAGCCAACAGCCCGCACAGGAACACTGCATAATGCCGCCGCCAGAATGCCAACACAAAAGTCCTCCACAGAAAATACAGTTCATCGTCGATGGAATCGGCAGTCACCAGAAAGACTTCATTGACTCGGATTTTATACTATATGGCTAGTCTCTTTCCTCAGGGCGGCTCGCCGAAAGCGCCGCACAAAGCACTAACTCCGTAGCGCCAGCGACAACTCCCAGGAGTCTCCTGAAAAATGCACACGTGAACCGAAAAGGCAAACCAGTCAATTCAGCGACAACTGGCCGCCATTGTTATGAACATGTTGCTCACTCTACTAAAAACCGCGGACAGCTCACAGTCTCGCGCCATGCACTCATTCAGAAGCTGGGCGACGGAACCATGCACTAGTACCAGTCCAACATGAGGAAAATGCGAATGCAAACCGTAGCCAGAAGCATAAACACTCCAGAGGCTTTAACGGTTCAAATGCCTATCCGCCATGGTGGGGACCGGAAGAAGACGAAGAAGAAGAAGAAGAGTTTTACCCCATATGAGCATATAATGTCTATAATATGAGCTACTGCACAACTCCTGCCACCAGCCTCAGGGTAGGAGGTCTCCGGGGAAAAAAATGATTACCGGCATCCGAAAATGAACCCATCACCTTCGGAGCACGAGGCAGGCGGTTTGATCTCTTGGCCTCGGAGACCCACAATAAACTCTCTACACCCTCCATGTACACGTATGGCGATATCAGAGAAACAAGCCGTAACACAATCACAATGTCTTCTCCCTTGTCACGAGATCGCCATCAGTTAACCAGATAATGATAATACAGAAAGTTTGCTTAGTGCATATGTTCGAGGCCACAGGTTGTTTCAACAAATCCAGGAAATGTAACTGCACGTGTTTACATCTGGTCGACGGATCGGGAACACTCAGTGGTGAGGGAGACGGGTCCCGGCATCGCTTTGACAGTTTGTCAACATTTGAATACAGATGGAACCCGTGGGATCATGGTGGCAATCGGATGTCGGCCATCACATGTCGGGCAAAATAAATAGTTGCAGATGTGTAGGGAAAGTGAGTGCGCTGAATCATACATCGCTTTGACAGTTCATAAACAAGTTGGATTGAGAGCGGAAGTACTCAGCGCGGAAGATAACAGTACATCTGTCAATTTATAGTTTCCGGAACATCAAGAAGATTGGCAGCTTGTTGGGGAAAACTGTTGTTGGGATCATACAGTAACTCGTTAGTTTGTTGGGGGAGTCAAAACAAGTGATGACAACTTTGACAGTGACTAGGCAAGGGAAAATCGATTCTTGACAATGGATTATTGCCCAAATAACACCTGCAGGACACCAACCATGTCACGTGACCAATTTTAGAGGTTTGGCCAAAAACCATGATTGGAGATGGGGAGTTGATCGCAAACCTTGGATTGTAGATTACGTGCTTCGGCACTGTGGTTCAAATGGGAAAACGTCTACCGTGTGCGAATTAGTGATTTAATTTTACACGTGCCTGTCATGGCAAGAGTGGATGTAATTTGATCTAACTGCAGTGTTGCCTAAGGTTCCTCTGGTTGGAATGAAGAACACGGAATCCAGGAAAAATCCGATCCCGGATAAAGTTTGGCGCAGGAAGATTGACTAGCAACTGTACAACAGAGCTTATGCTAGAGGAAGATGATCAACATTGCTCAGTGGAGCTAAATGGTATATGTATCCTACAGGATAAATACCGAATGAGTTTAGGTCATACCAGTTTTAACACACCAGTAGTGATGGATATTCAGTTCACTTATGACTAGAACAACAATAAAGGACTCTATTGGAGTATAGACAATAACTGTTTAATAGTGAGAACTAGTGAACATTTATCAAGAGACAAAAAGTCTTGTTCATAGGACAGTGTTCCATGTTTGTTTCACCGCGCCGGAATTATGAAGCCGGAGTTTCTATAAACTGTTAGGAACAGTTGTGTTAGGAACAATAACAGTTTTTTCCACGGATTATATATTTACATGGGATTCAGATCTCATGGTCATCAGAGTTCCTGGAGGAGGACATGTCTGGAGAGAAGGATACGACTTCGGTGAGGTTTATCGTACTGACTCGAATGATGTCGTGTGATCCTTGCCATGATGTGTACACTATGATCCTGAACTTTGAAGGCTGACACATACATTTATGTTATAATACACGACACACATTGTCTTCGCATACACGTCTCATATACGTTACACTTTTCTTTTAATAAATTAATCTTTATTAATTTTTAGAAGAAAGAGTTGTGGAGTATGTTGCGTTGGGGAAGTATGAGAGGGGGCATAGTACGACAGTGAGAGAGTGATAGGAAAGTGTCCACGGGCTGATGGAGTGTGTTGGACGGAAGCTGGTGGATTCTCCAGGATATTGAAAAGGAAGAAAAATATTATAATGTGGGTGTTGACTCTCTTCACTCCAGGGACGACACTTTAAAGGAGGACACGACATTATTGGGGGCTCGTCCGGGATCTTTGGACAGCGGTATCTCTCGTAAACGGGATCTTTGGACAGCGGGATCTCTCGGAAACGGAATCCTTGGACAGCGAGATCTCCTGCAAGCAGGAACCTTTGACAGTGGGATCCTCTGACAACGGGGTCTTTTGACACAGGATCCTTAGTTATAAAACAGTGATATCATATTGGAGAATCCAGCTAGAGTATATGTGGATAGGGGTTAGGACTAATATCTTACCTGTTCACACTTCACACGTCTGCATAGGTCTGTGGTCCTGATTCTACTCTTGTCACTGATTGAATGTGCGGTGTGTGGTAATATCTAAATTTATAGTACTTGTTCATATATCTGTATAGTAATTTGCAGCTATATTGTACTCGACCTGCTAGCTTACCTCTCTGTATAATGGCCACCCCTAAACTAACCACGTTAGAATTAAAGACAAAGGGGGAAGACATGGGATTGGCGGGTTGTGCTCTAACGGATTACATACAGGAAGTGGAGAAAGAGTATCGTCAAGCAGAACGGGAAGATCGAAAGGCCGAGCTGGAATTGAGAAGGATGGAGTTGGAACAAGCAGCTAAGAAATTGGAAGCTGAGCAAGCAGCTAAGAAATTGGAAGCTGAGCAAGCAGCTAAGAAATTGGAAGCTGAGCAAGTAGCTAAGAAATTGGAAGCTGAGCAAGCAGCTAAGAAATTTGAAGCTGAGCAAGCAGCTAAGAAATTTGAAGCTGAGCAAGCAGCTAGGAAACTGGAAGCTGAACAAGAAGCTCAGAAAAGGGAGCACGAGTACCGGATGAGGGAACTCGAGTTGAAGAGTCAATCTAATGGAGAAACTGAGGGAGCAGTTGGAGGTTCCTCCATCCCAGGCTCAACACCAGTAGGTGGACATGGGTACCATGCCATGAAGTTTCCATTAGCGGTCTACGAGGAGGACAAAGAGAAGATTGACCAGTACCTTCAACGCTTCGAGGCTATGTCAGTTGCTATGGGTCTGGAGCGTAACAAATGGAATCTTAAGCTATCCCAGGGTTTACGCGGGACCAGCTACGAGGTTTATTCTCGCCTGCCACCAGGACATGAGAACAATTATGACGAGTTAAAGACGGCTCTGCTGAAACGATTCGAGGTTACGTCACATACCTACCGGAAAAATTTCGAGCAGCGAAACGAGAACCGGGGGAGTTGTTTGCCGCTTACAGTTTGCGTCTAAAATCTTATCTCCATAAGTGGATGGATTTGGCTGGGTTCGCACATGACTATGAGAGTCTGGAAGAGCTCATGGTGGTCGACCAGCTGAAAAAGCAGATGTCTAAACCTCTCAGGACGTTCCTGGGAGAACAAGGAGCGGAACGTATTGACCTCGTGACTAAATTAGCAGAACGGTTCGTCGAGGTACATGGGGAGGCAGGGGAAAACCTTTCCACCAACACCAAAAGTCAAGAGAAACATGACAAGAAGAAAGCCAAAAACTCAGGAACCAAAAAGTGGGAACCTTATGTGCAAAAATCAGAGGATAGTTCAGAGAAGAAGAAGGAGGGAAGCAAGAGCACTTCAAGCTCTACACCAAAACGACCGTGGTAGGAGAAGTGGTGTTCAATTTGTAAGTCACCCCCTCACAATACGAGGGACTGCAAATCGAAGGCTAAGAACCCTCACTTCGCAGCATGTCAAGTGACTTCCAAGGAGGTTGTCACAGAAAATGCCAAGGTCAACAAGGAAGCTCGCCACCAGGAGAGCTCACTCAAGTCCGGCACTAGAAAATCTAGGAAAGGGAAATGGTGCAACCAATGCAAGTCGAACACGCACAATGCTATTGACTGCAGGGGAAAGTCAGGAGACACCCAATTCGTCGTGTGCCCCGGGAAACCTAAGGTGGAGCCCACCGAACAGGTCGAGGCCGAGGAAGAGACTCCAGACCAGGAAAAACCACCTGTAGTGGAATTGGTAGAGGTTAACGGTCGTCAAGTGGAGTGTTTATACGACACAGGACTGGACGGGGAGGCCGTGATTTCTGCGGATCTGGTACATCCAGAACAATTCACAGGTGAGACATGGGAGATACAGCCTGCACAGAAGAGTGCTGTAGTCATGAAGTTGCCCATTGCTAATGTGGAGATTCGGTCAAGGTACGTCACCGGCACCATCAAGGCCGCTGTATTGACCGATCCCATTTTTCCAGTCATCCTAGGTTGCCGGTATGTCTTTCTGGGAATGCCCAGGGAGCCAATCCATATGGGAGCAATGCAGACTCGCTCTCAGACAAAAACGGAAGAGGCAGACGCAATTGTGACTAACCCAATGCCGGGGGAGCTACGAACTGCCCAGAGTGAGGATGATACTTTACGTCCTTGCTACAGAAAGCTGCAGAAAAGTGCTGATCCACCAGGACGGGGGCAGTACTACATGAAGAATAGGATACTCTACAGGAGAGCAGGAAGGGGAGACAACCTATACGGTCAGTTGGTCGTCCCGAAAGCTCACCGGTCCCAGATTCTTCATATGGGGCATACCATCTCCTTTAGTGGACACATGGGTATTGCCGCCACCATGCAGCGGATTTCCTGCCATTACTATTGGCCGGGAATGACAGATGATGTGCGTCGGTATGTGAAGTCATGCCCTGAGTGCCAGAGGGTGGCACCGAAACACTGGACAGCACCGGTGGTGTTGGGTGAGATGCCCATCATGAACTCTCCTTTCGAGAGGGTAGCCATCGATATCGTGGGTCCACTTCCCAGGACTAGGAAGAGGAACATGTAGATACTCACAATGGTGGATTGCTGTACAATGTGGGGTGAGGCCATACCGTTGACAACGATTGACTCGAAACGAGTGGCGGACGCACTGATGGAGGCCTTTACCAGATTAGGCTTTCCGGATCAAATTCTGACGGACAATGGATCTCAGTTTTGTGGAAAACTCATGGAGGAGGTATTTAGGGTGTTTCACTCTAACCACATACATACCAGCCCTTACCACCCTCAAGCCAATGGACAAGTAGAGCGTTTCAACGGCACGTTGATGACAATGCTCAGCAAACTAGCGCAGGAAAAACCTGATAGGTGGGATGAATATATCCCAGCAGCACTCTTTGCCTATCGGGAAGTTTCTCATGGCTCAACAGGACTACCACCCGCTACGTTGCTGTTTGGTCGTCCAATCAAAGGACCGTTGGAAGCCATGTTGAGGAGTTGGACTGAAGAGGGGACGTCAGAAGAAGTGATCTCATCCTATAAATACGTGGAGGAACTGAAAGAAAAACTCCACAAGGGATGGACTCTGGCAAATCAAAACTTGAAAAAGGCCAGGAAAAGACATGCGGCTTACTACAACCGTAGGTCTAAAGAAAGATCTCTAGAGGTGGGAGATAAAGTCTTGTTGCTACTCCCAACGGGAAACAACAAACTGGAGATAGGTTGGCAAGGACCATTTCCCGTGGAAAGGGTGATATCCAGAACCAACTATCAAATCCGGATCCGGGGAAAGTCGAAGATTTTCCATATCAATCTCTTGCGGAAATACGAAGAGAGACCCGGAGACAAGGCAGCTCACCTCATGGCAATAGCAGTTGCAGTGGAGACGGAAGTGGGAACCAGCGAGGGCAGGGAATATCCCTTGGTACACCAGGAAACCTATAGGGATGTGAAAGTGAACCATGATCTGACCTCCCAGGAGAGGGAAAAGATAACCCAGGTTCTCAAGTCTCATAAGGAGATATTGACCGATAAACCCGGACAAACGAGGTTGGCGGAGTTCGAGATGACTTTGACCACGCAGGAACCTGTTCGTCAAAAGGTTTACCCAGTGCCATTCTCTAAGGAAAAGGCCCTGGAGGAAGAAATACAGAAACTGCTGGAGGATGACGTGATTGCACCATCCACATCCCCATACAATGCAGGGGTAGTTTTGTTACGGAAACCAAGTGGAGAACACCGGTTGTGTATAGACTACCGACTTCTGAACAGTCACACACAATTTCAGGTGGAACTTTTGCCGAATCCAACTCAGTTATTCGCTACGCTCCATAAGGCTCGGTACTTTTCAAAGGTGGATCTGAGTCGGGGTTACTATCAGATACCAGTCAAACTGGAGATTCGACCACTGTTGGCTTTCAGTACACCCAGTGGACACTACGAATTCAAGGTCATGCCCTTTGGACTCAGCAATGCACCTAGTGTGTTTACACGCATGATGAGGACTTTACTAGATCCGTTACAGGATCCGACCATCATCTCATTCACGGATGATATTCTGATTTCCAGTGACAGCTTGGATGACCACTTACAATCCTTGGAGAGAGTGTTTAATAGACTCAAGGAAGCAGGGCTTACTGCTCGTCCAACCAAGTGCATGATTGGTTACCAGACTCTGGAATTTCTAGGTCACACCATCACTCCAGGACACATTGTCCCAGAAGAGAAGAACCTGGAGAAAATCAGAAATGCACCAAGGCCAAAAACGAAGAAGGATGTGCGATCTTTTCTCTCGTTGTGTGGGTTCTATCACAAATTTATCCCACATTTCACTGAACTGGGAGCTCCGTTGACGGAAACCTTGAAAAAGGGATTCCCGGACCAAATCATTTGGACACCAGAATGTGAGAATGCCTATAGTCAGTTAAAGGAGGCCTTGGTCAGCAAACCTGTATTACAGCTCCCTGACCTTTCCAAACCCTTTGTGTTGAGAACAGATGCGAGTGGGATTGGGATTGGGGCAGCTCTGTTACAGGAAGGAAAAGACGATGCTTCGTTTTTGAAACCTGTGGCACACGCAAGCAAGAAACTTCTACAGGCTGAGAGGAATATTCAACCGTCGAGAGAGAGTGCTTGCTCCTCGTATGGGCAGTGCAAAAATTCCAGCCATATTTGTATGGAGTTAAGTTTCGAGTCCAGTCGGATCATCAGCCCCTGATGTTCCTGGCTACTTCTCAGAAGCTCAACGCCCGTTTGATGCGGTGGTCGTTGTTACTTCAACCTTATAATTTCACAGTGGAGTACATTCCTGGGAAGGAAAATGTTGGAGCGGATTTCTTGTCAAGACACCCAGCTCCTGAAGAAGAGGAATGAATCATCTGGATTGAACTCATGGTGGAGAAGAGTGAGATGGACTACTCTCTTAAGAGGGGGCCTATGTCACAAGATCGCCATGAGTTAACCAGATAATGATAATACAGAAAGTTTGCTTAGTGCATATGTTCGAGGCCACAGGTTGTTTCAACAAATCCAGGAAATGTAACTGCACGTGTTTACATCTGGTCGACGGATCGGGAACACTCAGTGGTGAGGGAGACGGGTCCCGGCATCGCTTTGACAGTTTGTCAACATTTGAATACAGATGGAACCCGTGGGATCATGGTGGCAATCGGATGTCGGCCATCACATGTCGGGCAAAATAAATAGTTGTAGATGTGTAGGGAAAGTGAGTGCGCTGAATCATACATCGCTTTGACAGTTCATAAACAAGTTGGATTGAGAGCGGAAGTACTCAGCACGGAAGATAACAGTACATCTGTCAATTTATAGTTTCCGGAACATCAAGAAGATTGGCAGATTGTTGGGGAAAACTGTTGTTGGGATCATACAGTAACTCGTTAGTTTGTTGGGGGAGTCAAAACAAGTGATGACAACTTTGACAGTGACAAGGCAAGGGAAAATCGATTCTTGACAATGGATTATTGCCCAAATAACACCTGCAGGACACCAACCATGTCACGTGACCAATTTTAGAGGTTTGGCCAAAAACCATGATTGGAGATGGGGAGTTGATCGCAAACCTTGGATTGTAGAAGACGTGCTTCGGCACTGTGGTTCTGATGGGAAAACGTCTACCGTGTGCGAATTAGTGATTTAATTTTACACGTGCCTGTCATGGCAAGAGTGGATGTAATTTGATCTAACTGCCGTGTTGCCTAAGGTTCCTCTGGTTGGAATGAAGAACACGGAATCCAGGAAAAATCCGATCCCGGATAAAGTTTGGCGCAGGAAGATTGACTAGCAACTTTACAACAGAGCTTATGCTAGAGGAAGATGATCAACATTGCTCAGTGGAGCTAAATGGTATATGTATCCTACAGGATAAATACCGAATGAGTTTAGGTCATACCAGTTTTAACACACCAGTAGTGATGGATATTCAGTTCACTTATGACTAGAACAACAATAAAGGACTCTATTGGAGTATAGACAATAACTGTTTAATAGTGAGAACTAGTGAACATTTATCAAGAGACAAAAAGTCTTGTTCATAGGACAGTGTTCCATGTTTGTTTCACCGCGCCGGAATTATGAAGCCGGAGTTTCTATAAACTGTTAGGAACAGTTGTGTTAGGAACAATAACAGTTTTTTCCACGGATTATATATTTACATGGGATTCAGATCTCATGGTCATCAGAGTTCCTGGAGGAGGACATGTCTGGAGAGAAGGATACGACTTCGGTGAGGTTTATCGTACTGAATCGAATGATGTCGTGTGATCCTTGCCATGATGTGTACACTATGATCCTGAACTTTGAAGGCTGACCCATACATTTATGTTATAATACACGACACACATTGTCTTCGCATACACGTCTCATATACGTTACACTTTTCTTTTAATAAATTAATCTTTATTAATTTTTAGAAGAAAGAGTTGTGGAGTATGTTGCGTTGGGGAAGTATGAGAGGGGGCATAGTACGACAGTGAGAGAGTGATAGGAAGGTGTCCACGGGCTGATGGAGTGTGTTGGACGGAAGCTGGTGGATTCTCCAGGATATTGAAAAGGAAGAAAAATATTATAATGTGGGTGTTGACTCTCTTCACTCCAGGGACGACACTTTAAAGGAGGACACGACATTATTGGGGGCTCGTCCGGGATCTTTGGACAGCGGGATCTCTCGTAAACGGGATCTTTGGACAGCGGGATCTCTCGGAAACGGAATCTTTGGACAGCGGGATCTCCCGTAAACGGAATCCTTGGACAGCGAGATCTCCTGCAAGCAGGAACCTTTGACAGTGGGATCCTCTGACAACGGGGTCTTTTGACACAGGATCCTTAGTTATAAAACAGTGATATCATATTGGAGAATCCAGCTAGAGTGAATGTGGATAGGGGTTAGGACTAATATCTTACCTGTTCACACTTCACACGTCTGCATAGGTCTGTGGTCCTGATTCTACTCTTGTAACTGATTGAATGTGCGGTGTGTGGTAATATCTAAATTTATAGTACTTGTTCATATATCTGTATAGTAATTTGCAGCTATATTGTACTCGACCTGCTAGCTTACCTCTCTGTATAATGGCCACCCCTAAACTAACCACGTTAGAATTAAAGACAAAGGGGGAAGACATGGGATTGGCGGGTTCTGCTCTAACGGATTACATACAGGAAGTGGAGAGAGAGTATCGTCAAGCAGAACGGGAAGATCGAAAGGCCGAGCTGGAATTGAGAAGGATGGAGTTGGAACAAGCAGCTAAGAAATTGGAAGCTGAGCAAGCAGCTAAGAAATTGGAAGCTTAGCAAGCAGCTAAGAAATTGGAAGCTGAGCAAGTAGCTAAGAAATTGGAAGCTGAGCAAGCAGCTAAGAAATTTGAAGCTGAGCAAGCAGCTAAGAAATTTGAAGCTGAGCAAGCAGCTAGGAAACTGGAAGCTGAACAAGAAGCTCAGAAAAGGGAGCACGAGTACCGGATGAGGGAACTCGAGTTGAAGAGTCAATCTAATGGAGAAACTGAGGGAGCAGTTGGAGGTTCCTCCATCCCAGGCTCAACACCAGTAGGTGGACATGGGTACCATGCCATGAAGTTTCCATTAGCGGTCTACGAGGAGGACAAAGAGAAGATTGACCAGTACCTTCAATGCTTCGAGGCTATGTCAGTTGCTATGGGTCTGGAGCGTAACAAATGGAATCTTAAGCTATCCCAGGGTTTACGCGGGACCGGCTACGAGGTTTATTCTCGCCTGCCACCAGGACATGAGAACAATTATGACGAGTTAAAGACGGCTCTGCTGAAACGGTTCGAGGTTACGTCACATACCTACCGGAAAAATTTCGAGCAGCGAAACGAGAACCGGGGGAGTTGTTTGCCGCTTACAGTTTGCGTCTAAAATCTTATCTCCATAAGTGGATGGATTTGGCTGGGTTCGCACATGACTATGAGAGTCTGGAAGAGCTCATGGTGGTCGACCAGCTGAAAAAGCAGATGTCTAAACCTCTCAGGACGTTCCTGGGAGAACAAGGAGCGGAACGTATTGACCTCGTGACTAAATTAGCAGAACGGTTCGTCGAGGTACATGGGGAGGCAGGGGAAAACCTTTCCACCAACACCAAAAGTCAAGAGAAACATGACAAGAAGAAAGCCAAAAACTCAGGAACCAAAAAGTGGGAACCTTATGTGCAAAAATCAGAGGATAGTTCAGAGAAGAAGAAGGAGGGAAGCAAGAGCACTTCAAGCTCTACACCAAAACGACCGTGGTCGGAGAAGTGGTGTTCAATTTGTAAGTCACCCCCTCACAATACGAGGGACTGCAAATCGAAGGCTAAGAACCCTCACTTCGCAGCATGTCAAGTGACTTCCAAGGAGGTTGTCACAGAAAATGCCAAGGTCAACAAGGAAGCTCGCCACCAGGAGAGCTCACTCAAGTCCGGCACTAGAAAATCTAGGAAAGGGAAATGGTGCAACCAATGCAAGTCGAACACGCACAATGCTATTGACTGCAGGGGAAAGTCAGGAGACACCCAATTCGTCGTGTGCCCCGGGAAACCTAAGGTGGAGCCCACCGAACAAGTCGAGGCCGAGGAAGAGACTCCAGACCAGGAAAAACCACCTGTAGTGGAATTGGTAGAGGTTAACGGTCGTCAAGTGGAGTGTTTATACGACACAGGACTGGACGGGGAGGCCGTGATTTCTGCGGATCTGGTACATCCAGAACAATTCACAGGTGAGACATGGGAGATACAGCCTGCACAGAAGAGTGCTGTAGTCATGAAGTTGCCCATTGCTAATGTGGAGATTCGGTCAAGGTACGTCACCGGCACCATCAAGGCCGCTGTATTGACCGATCCCATTTTTCCAGTCATCCTAGGTTGCCGGTATGTCTTTCTGGGAATGCCCAGGGAGCCAATCCATATGGGAGCAATGCAGACTCGCTCTCAGACAAAAACGGAAGAGGCAGACGCAATTGTGACTAACCCAATGCCGGGGGAGCTACGAACTGCCCAGAATGAGGATGATACTTTACGTCCTTGCTACAGAAAGCTGCAGAAAAGTGCTGATCCACCAGGACGGGGGCAGTACTACATGAAGAATAGGATACTCTACAGGAGAGCAGGAAGGGGAGACAACCTATACGGTCAGTTGGTCGTCCCGAAAGCTCACCGGTCCCAGATTCTTCATATGGGGCATACCATCTCCTTTAGTGGACACATGGGTATTGCCGCCACCATGCAGCGGATTTCCTGCCATTACTATTGGCCGGGAATGACAGATGATGTGCGTCGGTATGTGAAGTCATGCCCTGAGTGCCAGAGGGTGGCACCGAAACACTGGACAGCACCGGTGGTGTTGGGTGAGATGCCCATCATGAACTCTCCTTTCGAGAGGGTAGCCATCGATATCGTGGGTCCACTTCCCAGGACTAGGAAGAGGAACATGTAGATACTCACAATGGTGGATTGCTGTACAATGTGGGGTGAGGCCATACCGTTGACAACGATTGACTCGAAACGAGTGGCGGACGCACTGATGGAGGCCTTTACCAGATTAGGCTTTCCGGATCAAATTCTGACGGACAATGGATCTCAGTTTTGTGGAAAACTCATGGAGGAGGTATTTAGGGTGTTTCACTCTAACCACATACATACCAGCCCTTACCACCCTCAAGCCAATGGACAAGTAGAGCGTTTCAACGGCACGTTGATGACAATGCTCAGCAAACTAGCGCAGGAAAAACCTGATAGGTGGGATGAATATATCCCAGCAGCACTCTTTGCCTATCGGGAAGTTTCTCATGGCTCAACAGGACTACCACCCGCTACGTTGCTGTTTGGTCGTCCAATCAAAGGACCGTTGGAAGCCATGTTGAGGAGTTGGACTGAAGAGGGGACGTCAGAAGAAGTGATCTCATCCTATAAATACGTGGAGGAACTGAAAGAAAAACTCCACAAGGGATGGACTCTGGCAAATCAAAACTTGAAAAAGGCCAGGAAAAGACATGCGGCTTACTACAACCGTAGGTCTAAAGAAAGATCTCTAGAGGTGGGAGATAAAGTCTTGTTGCTACTCCCAACGGGAAACAACAAACTGGAGATAGGTTGGCAAGGACCATTTCCCGTGGAAAGGGTGATATCCAGAACCAACTATCAAATCCGGATCCGGGGAAAGTCGAAGATTTTCCATATCAATCTCTTGCGGAAATACGAAGAGAGACCCGGAGACAAGGCAGCTCACCTCATGGCAATAGCAGTTGCAGTGGAGACGGAAGTGGGAACCAGCGAGGGCAGGGAATATCCCTTGGTACACCAGGAAACCTATAGGGATGTGAAAGTGAACCATGATCTGACCTCCCAGGAGAGGGAAAAGATAACCCAGGTTCTCAAGTCTCATAAGGAGATATTGACCGATAAACCCGGACAAACGAGGTTGGCGGAGTTCGAGATGACTTTGACCACGCAGGAACCTGTTCGTCAAAAGGTTTACCCAGTGCCATTCTCTAAGGAAAAGGCCCTGGAGGAAGAAATACAGAAACTGCTGGAGGATGACGTGATTGCACCATCCACATCCCCATACAATGCAGGGGTAGTTTTGTTACGGAAACCAAGTGGAGAACACCGGTTGTGTATAGACTACCGACTTCTGAACAGTCACACACAATTTCAGGTGGAACTTTTGCCGAATCCAACTCAGTTATTCGCTACGCTCCATAAGGCTCGGTACTTTTCAAAGGTGGATCTGAGTCGGGGTTACTATCAGATACCAGTCAAACTGGAGATTCGACCACTGTTGGCTTTCAGTACACCCAGTGGACACTACGAATTCAAGGTCATGCCCTTTGGACTCAGCAATGCACCTAGTGTGTTTACACGCATGATGAGGACTTTACTAGATCCGTTACAGGATCCGACCATCATCTCATTCACGGATGATATTCTGATTTCCAGTGACAGCTTGGATGACCACTTACAATCCTTGGAGAGAGTGTTTAATAGACTCAAGGAAGCAGGGCTTACTGCTCGTCCAACCAAGTGCATGATTGGTTACCAGACTCTGGAATTTCTAGGTCACACCATCACTCCAGGACACATTGTCCCAGAAGAGAAGAACCTGGAGAAAATCAGAAATGCACCAAGGCCAAAAACGAAGAAGGATGTGCGATCTTTTCTCTCGTTGTGTGGGTTCTATCACAAATTTATCCCACATTTCACTGAACTGGGAGCTCCGTTGACGGAAACCTTGAAAAAGGGATTCCCGGACCAAATCATTTGGACACCAGAATGTGAGAATGCCTATAGTCAGTTAAAGGAGGCCTTGGTCAGCAAACCTGTATTACAGCTCCCTGACCTTTCCAAACCCTTTGTGTTGAGAACAGATGCGAGTGGGATTGGGATTGGGGCAGCTCTGTTACAGGAAGGAAAAGACGATGCTTCGTTTTTGAAACCTGTGGCACACGCAAGCAAGAAACTTCTACAGGCTGAGAGGAATATTCAACCGTCGAGAGAGAGTGCTTGCTCCTCGTATGGGCAGTGCAAAAATTCCAGCCATATTTGTATGGAGTTAAGTTTCGAGTCCAGTCGGATCATCAGCCCCTGATGTTCCTGGCTACTTCTCAGAAGCTCAACGCCCGTTTGATGCGGTGGTCGTTGTTACTTCAACCTTATAATTTCACAGTGGAGTACATTCCTGGGAAGGAAAATGTTGGAGCGGATTTCTTGTCAAGACACCCAGCTCCTGAAGAAGAGGAATGAATCATCTGGATTGAACTCATGGTGGAGAAGAGTGAGATGGACTACTCTCTTAAGAGGGGGCCTATGTCACAAGATCGCCATGAGTTAACCAGATAATGATAATACAGAAAGTTTGCTTAGTGCATATGTTCGAGGCCACAGGTTGTTTCAACAAATCCAGGAAATGTAACTGCACGTGTTTACATCTGGTCGACGGATCGGGAACACTCAGTGGTGAGGGAGACGGGTCCCGGCATCGCTTTGACAGTTTGTCAACATTTGAATACAGATGGAACCCGTGGGATCATGGTGGCAATCGGATGTCGGCCATCACATGTCGGGCAAAATAAATAGTTGTAGATGTGTAGGGAAAGTGAGTGCGCTGAATCATACATCGCTTTGACAGTTCATAAACAAGTTGGATTGAGAGCGGAAGTACTCAGCACGGAAGATAACAGTACATCTGTCAATTTATAGTTTCCGGAACATCAAGAAGATTGGCAGATTGTTGGGGAAAACTGTTGTTGGGATCATACAGTAACTCGTTAGTTTGTTGGGGGAGTCAAAACAAGTGATGACAACTTTGACAGTGACAAGGCAAGGGAAAATCGATTCTTGACAATGGATTATTGCCCAAATAACACCTGCAGGACACCAACCATGTCACGTGACCAATTTTAGAGGTTTGGCCAAAAACCATGATTGGAGATGGGGAGTTGATCGCAAACCTTGGATTGTAGAAGACGTGCTTCGGCACTGTGGTTCTGATGGGAAAACGTCTACCGTGTGCGAATTAGTGATTTAATTTTACACGTGCCTGTCATGGCAAGAGTGGATGTAATTTGATCTAACTGCCGTGTTGCCTAAGGTTCCTCTGGTTGGAATGAAGAACACGGAATCCAGGAAAAATCCGATCCCGGATAAAGTTTGGCGCAGGAAGATTGACTAGCAACTTTACAACAGAGCTTATGCTAGAGGAAGATGATCAACATTGCTCAGTGGAGCTAAATGGTATATGTATCCTACAGGATAAATACCGAATGAGTTTAGGTCATACCAGTTTTAACACACCAGTAGTGATGGATATTCAGTTCACTTATGACTAGAACAACAATAAAGGACTCTATTGGAGTATAGACAATAACTGTTTAATAGTGAGAACTAGTGAACATTTATCAAGAGACAAAAAGTCTTGTTCATAGGACAGTGTTCCATGTTTGTTTCACCGCGCCGGAATTATGAAGCCGGAGTTTCTATAAACTGTTAGGAACAGTTGTGTTAGGAACAATAACAGTTTTTTCCACGGATTATATATTTACATGGGATTCAGATCTCATGGTCATCAGAGTTCCTGGAGGAGGACATGTCTGGAGAGAAGGATACGACTTCGGTGAGGTTTATCGTACTGAATCGAATGATGTCGTGTGATCCTTGCCATGATGTGTACACTATGATCCTGAACTTTGAAGGCTGACCCATACATTTATGTTATAATACACGACACACATTGTCTTCGCATACACGTCTCATATACGTTACACTTTTCTTTTAATAAATTAATCTTTATTAATTTTTAGAAGAAAGAGTTGTGGAGTATGTTGCGTTGGGGAAGTATGAGAGGGGGCATAGTACGACAGTGAGAGAGTGATAGGAAGGTGTCCACGGGCTGATGGAGTGTGTTGGACGGAAGCTGGTGGATTCTCCAGGATATTGAAAAGGAAGAAAAATATTATAATGTGGGTGTTGACTCTCTTCACTCCAGGGACGACACTTTAAAGGAGGACACGACATTATTGGGGGCTCGTCCGGGATCTTTGGACAGCGGGATCTCTCGTAAACGGGATCTTTGGACAGCGGGATCTCTCGGAAACGGAATCTTTGGACAGCGGGATCTCCCGTAAACGGAATCCTTGGACAGCGAGATCTCCTGCAAGCAGGAACCTTTGACAGTGGGATCCTCTGACAACGGGGTCTTTTGACACAGGATCCTTAGTTATAAAACAGTGATATCATATTGGAGAATCCAGCTAGAGTGAATGTGGATAGGGGTTAGGACTAATATCTTACCTGTTCACACTTCACACGTCTGCATAGGTCTGTGGTCCTGATTCTACTCTTGTCACTGATTGAATGTGCGGTGTGTGGTAATATCTAAATTTATAGTACTTGTTCATATATCTGTATAGTAATTTGCAGCTATATTGTACTCGACCTGCTAGCTTACCTCTCTGTATAATGGCCACCCCTAAACTAACCACGTTAGAATTAAAGACAAAGGGGGAAGACATGGGATTGGCGGGTTGTGCTCTAACGGATTACATACAGGAAGTGGAGAGAGAGTATCGTCAAGCAGAACGGGAAGATCGAAAGGCCGAGCTGGAATTGAGAAGGATGGAGTTGGAACAAGCAGCTAAGAAATTGGAAGCTGAGCAAGCAGCTAAGAAATTGGAAGCTGAGCAAGCAGCTAAGAAATTGGAAGCTGAGCAAGTAGCTAAGAAATTGGAAGCTGAGCAAGCAGCTAAGAAATTTGAAGCTGAGCAAGCAGCTAAGAAATTTGAAGCTGAGCAAGCAGCTAGGAAACTGGAAGCTGAACAAGAAGCTCAGAAAAGGAAGCACGAGTACCGGATGAGGGAACTCGAGTTGAAGAGTCAATCTAATGGAGAAACTGAGGGAGCAGTTGGAGGTTCCTCCATCCCAGGCTCAACACCAGTAGGTGGACATGGGTACCATGCCATGAAGTTTCCATTAGCGGTCTACGAGGAGGACAAAGAGAAGATTGACCAGTACCTTCAATGCTTCGAGGCTATGTCAGTTGCTATGGGTCTGGAGCGTAACAAATGGAATCTTAAGCTATCCCAGGGTTTACGCGGGACCGGCTACGAGGTTTATTCTCGCCTGCCACCAGGACATGAGAACAATTATGACGAGTTAAAGACGGCTCTGCTGAAACGATTCGAGGTTACGTCACATACCTACCGGAAAAATTTCGAGCAGCGAAACGAGAACCGGGGGAGTTGTTTGCCGCTTACAGTTTGCGTCTAAAATCTTATCTCCATAAGTGGATGGATTTGGCTGGGTTCGCACATGACTATGAGAGTCTCGAAGAGCTTATGGTGGTCGACCAGCTGAAAAAGCAGATGTCTAAACCTCTCAGGACGTTCCTGGGAGAACAAGGAGCGGAACGTATTGACCTCGTGACTAAATTAGCAGAACGGTTCGTCGAGGTACATGGGGAGGCAGGGGAAAACCTTTCCACCAACACCAAAAGTCAAGAGAAACATGACAAGAAGAAAGCCAAAAACTCAGGAACCAAAAAGTGGGAACCTTATGTGCAAAAATCAGAGGATAGTTCAGAGAAGAAGAAGGAGGGAAGCAAGAGCACTTCAAGCTCTACACCAAAACGACCGTGGTCGGAGAAGTGGTGTTCAATTTGTAAGTCACCCCCTCACAATACGAGGGACTGCAAATCGAAGGCTAAGAACCCTCACTTCGCAGCATGTCAAGTGACTTCCAAGGAGGTTGTCACAGAAAATGCCAAGGTCAACAAGGAAGCTCGCCACCAGGAGAGCTCACTCAAGTCCGGCACTAGAAAATCTAGGAAAGGGAAATGGTGCAACCAATGCAAGTCGAACACGCACAATGCTATTGACTGCAGGGGAAAGTCAGGAGACACCCAATTCGTCGTGTGCCCCGGGAAACCTAAGGTGGAGCCCACCGAACAAGTCGAGGCCGAGGAAGAGACTCCAGACCAGGAAAAACCACATGTAGTGGAATTGGTAGAGGTTAACGGTCGTCAAGTGGAGTGTTTATACGACACAGGACTGGACGGGGAGGCCGTGATTTCTGCGGATCTGGTACATCCAGAACAATTCACAGGTGAGACATGGGAGATACAGCCTGCACAGAAGAGTGCTGTAGTCATGAAGTTGCCCATTGCTAATGTGGAGATTCGGTCAAGGTACGTCACCGGCACCATCAAGGCCGCTGTATTGACCGATCCCATTTTTCCAGTCATCCTAGGTTGCCGGTATGTCTTTCTGGGAATGCCCAGGGAGCCAATCCATATGGGAGCAATGCAGACTCGCTCTCAGACAAAAACGGAAGAGGCAGACGCAATTGTGACTAACCCAATGCCGGGGGAGCTACGAACTGCCCAGAGTGAGGATGATACTTTACGTCCTTGCTACAGAAAGCTGCAGAAAAGTGCTGATCCACCAGGACGGGGGCAGTACTACATGAAGAATAGGATACTCTACAGGAGAGCAGGAAGGGGAGACAACCTATACGGTCAGTTGGTCGTCCCGAAAGCTCACCGGTCCCAGATTCTTCATATGGGGCATACCATCTCCTTTAGTGGACACATGGGTATTGCCGCCACCATGCAGCGGATTTCCTGCCATTACTATTGGCCGGGAATGACAGATGATGTGCGTCGGTATGTGAAGTCATGCCCTGAGTGCCAGAGGGTGGCACCGAAACACTGGACAGCACCGGTGGTGTTGGGTGAGATGCCCATCATGAACTCTCCTTTCGAGAGGGTAGCCATCGATATCGTGGGTCCACTTCCCAGGACTAGGAAGAGGAACATGTAGATACTCACAATGGTGGATTGCTGTACAATGTGGGGTGAGGCCATACCGTTGACAACGATTGACTCGAAACGAGTGGCGGACGCACTGATGGAGGCCTTTACCAGATTAGGCTTTCCGGATCAAATTCTGACGGACAATGGATCTCAGTTTTGTGGAAAACTCATGGAGGAGGTATTTAGGGTGTTTCACTCTAACCACATACATACCAGCCCTTACCACCCTCAAGCCAATGGACAAGTAGAGCGTTTCAACGGCACGTTGATGACAATGCTCAGCAAACTAGCGCAGGAAAAACCTGATAGGTGGGATGAATATATCCCAGCAGCACTCTTTGCCTATCGGGAAGTTTCTCATGGCTCAACAGGACTACCACCCGCTACGTTGCTGTTTGGTCGTCCAATCAAAGGACCGTTGGAAGCCATGTTGAGGAGTTGGACTGAAGAGGGGACGTCAGAAGAAGTGATCTCATCCTATAAATACGTGGAGGAACTGAAAGAAAAACTCCACAAGGGATGGACTCTGGCAAATCAAAACTTGAAAAAGGCCAGGAAAAGACATGCGGCTTACTACAACCGTAGGTCTAAAGAAAGATCTCTAGAGGTGGGAGATAAAGTCTTGTTGCTACTCCCAACGGGAAACAACAAACTGGAGATAGGTTGGCAAGGACCATTTCCCGTGGAAAGGGTGATATCCAGAACCAACTATCAAATCCGGATCCGGGGAAAGTCGAAGATTTTCCATATCAATCTCTTGCGGAAATACGAAGAGAGACCCGGAGACAAGGCAGCTCACCTCATGGCAATAGCAGTTGCAGTGGAGACGGAAGTGGGAACCAGCGAGGGCAGGGAATATCCCTTGGTACACCAGGAAACCTATAGGGATGTGAAAGTGAACCATGATCTGACCTCCCAGGAGAGGGAAAAGATAACCCAGGTTCTCAAGTCTCATAAGGAGATATTGACCGATAAACCCGGACAAACGAGGTTGGCGGAGTTCGAGATGACTTTGACCACGCAGGAACCTGTTCGTCAAAAGGTTTACCCAGTGCCATTCTCTAAGGAAAAGGCCCTGGAGGAAGAAATACAGAAACTGCTGGAGGATGACGTGATTGCACCATCCACATCCCCATACAATGCAGGGGTAGTTTTGTTACGGAAACCAAGTGGAGAACACCGGTTGTGTATAGACTACCGACTTCTGAACAGTCACACACAATTTCAGGTGGAACTTTTGCCGAATCCAACTCAGTTATTCGCTACGCTCCATAAGGCTCGGTACTTTTCAAAGGTGGATCTGAGTCGGGGTTACTATCAGATACCAGTCAAACTGGAGATTCGACCACTGTTGGCTTTCAGTACACCCAGTGGACACTACGAATTCAAGGTCATGCCCTTTGGACTCAGCAATGCACCTAGTGTGTTTACACGCATGATGAGGACTTTACTAGATCCGTTACAGGATCCGTCCATCATCTCATTCATGGATGATATTCTGATTTCCAGTGACAGCTTGGATGACCACTTACAATCCTTGGAGAGAGTGTTTAATAGACTCAAGGAAGCAGGGCTTACTGCTCGTCCAACCAAGTGCATGATTGGTTACCAGACTCTGGAATTTCTAGGTCACACCATCACTCCAGGACACATTGTCCCAGAAGAGAAGAACCTGGAGAAAATCAGAAATGCACCAAGGCCAAAAACGAAGAAGGATGTGCGATCTTTTCTCTCGTTGTGTGGGTTCTATCACAAATTTATCCCACATTTCACTGAACTGGGAGCTCCGTTGACGGAAACCTTGAAAAAGGGATTCCCGGACCAAATCATTTGGACACCAGAATGTGAGAATGCCTATAGTCAGTTAAAGGAGGCCTTGGTCAGCAAACCTGTATTACAGCTCCCTGACCTTTCCAAACCCTTTGTGTTGAGAACAGATGCGAGTGGGATTGGGATTGGGGCAGCTCTGTTACAGGAAGGAAAAGACGATGCTTCGTTTTTGAAACCTGTGGCACACGCAAGCAAGAAACTTCTACAGGCTGAGAGGAATATTCAACCGTCGAGAGAGAGTGCTTGCTCCTCGTATGGGCAGTGCAAAAATTCCAGCCATATTTGTATGGAGTTAAGTTTCGAGTCCAGTCGGATCATCAGCCCCTGATGTTCCTGGCTACTTCTCAGAAGCTCAACGCCCGTTTGATGCGGTGGTCGTTGTTACTTCAACCTTATAATTTCACAGTGGAGTACATTCCTGGGAAGGAAAATGTTGGAGCGGATTTCTTGTCAAGACACCCAGCTGCTGAAGAAGAGGAATGAATCATCTGGATTGAACTCATGGTGGAGAAGAGTGAGATGGACTACTCTCTTAAGAGGGGGCCTATGTCACAAGATCGCCATGAGTTAACCAGATAATGATAATACAGAAAGTTTGCTTAGTGCATATGTTCGAGGCCACAGGTTGTTTCAACAAATCCAGGAAATGTAACTGCACGTGTTTACATCTGGTCGACGGATCGGGAACACTCAGTGGTGAGGGAGACGGGTCCCGGCATCGCTTTGACAGTTTGTCAACATTTGAATACAGATGGAACCCGTGGGATCATGGTGGCAATCGGATGTCGGCCATCACATGTCGGGCAAAATAAATAGTTGTAGATGTGTAGGGAAAGTGAGTGCGCTGAATCATACATCGCTTTGACAGTTCATAAACAAGTTGGATTGAGAGCGGAAGTACTCAGCACGGAAGATAACAGTACATCTGTCAATTTATAGTTTCCGGAACATCAAGAAGATTGGCAGATTGTTGGGGAAAACTGTTGTTGGGATCATACAGTAACTCGTTAGTTTGTTGGGGGAGTCAAAACAAGTGATGACAACTTTGACAGTGACAAGGCAAGGGAAAATCGATTCTTGACAATGGATTATTGCCCAAATAACACCTGCAGGACACCAACCATGTCACGTGACCAATTTTAGAGGTTTGGCCAAAAACCATGATTGGAGATGGGGAGTTGATCACAAACCTTGGATTGTAGAAGACGTGCTTCGGCACTGTGGTTCTGATGGGAAAACGTCTACCGTGTGCGAATTAGTGATTTAATTTTACACGTGCCTGTCATGGCAAGAGTGGATGTAATTTGATCTAACTGCAGTGTTGCCTAAGGTTCCTCTGGTTGGAATGAAGAACACGGAATCCAGGAAAAATCCGATCCCGGATAAAGTTTGGCGCAGGAAGATTGACTAGCAACTTTACAACAGAGCTTATGCTAGAGGAAGATGATCAACATTGCTCAGTGGAGCTAAATGGTATATGTATCCTACAGGATAAATACCGAATGAGTTTAGGTCATACCAGTTTTAACACACCAGTAGTGATGGATATTCAGTTCACTTATGACTAGAACAACAATAAAGGACTCTATTGGAGTATAGACAATAACTGTTTAATAGTGAGAACTAGTGAACATTTATCAAGAGACAAAAAGTCTTGTTCATAGGACAGTGTTCCATGTTTGTTTCACCGCGCCGGAATTATGAAGCCGGAGTTTCTATAAACTGTTAGGAACAGTTGTGTTAGGAACAATAACAGTTTTTTCCACGGATTATATATTTACATGGGATTCAGATCTCATGGTCATCAGAGTTCCTGGAGGAGGACATGTCTGGAGAGAAGGATACGACTTCGGTGAGGTTTATCGTACTGACTCGAATGATGTCGTGTGATCCTTGCCATGATGTGTACACTATGATCCTGAACTTTGAAGGCTGACCCATACATTTATGTTATAATACACGACACACATTGTCTTCGCATACACGTCTCATATACGTTACACTTTTCTTTTAATAAATTAATCTTTATTAATTTTTAGAAGAAAGAGTTGTGGAGTATGTTGCGTTGGGGAAGTATGAGAGGGGGCATAGTACGACAGTGAGAGAGTGATAGGAAGGTGTCCACGGGCTGATGGAGTGTGTTGGACGGAAGCTGGTGGATTCTCCAGGATATTGAAAAGGAAGAAAAATATTATAATGTGGGTGTTGACTCTCTTCACTCCAGGGACGACACTTTAAAGGAGGACACGACATTATTGGGGGCTCGTCCGGGATCTTTGGACAGCGGGATCTCTCGTAAACGGGATCTTTGGACAGCGGGATCTCTCGGAAACGGAATCTTTGGACAGCGGGATCTCCCGTAAACGGAATCCTTGGACAGCGAGATCTCCTGCAAGCAGGAACCTTTGACAGTGGGATCCTCTGACAACGGGGTCTTTTGACACAGGATCCTTAGTTATAAAACAGTGATATCATATTGGAGAATCCAGCTAGAGTGAATGTGGATAGGGGTTAGGACTAATATCTTACCTGTTCACACTTCACACGTCTGCATAGGTCTGTGGTCCTGATTCTACTCTTGTCACTGATTGAATGTGCCGTGTGTGGTAATATCTAAATTTATAGTACTTGTTCATATATCTGTATAGTAATTTGCAGCTATATTGTACTCGACCTGCTAGCTTACCTCTCTGTATAATGGCCACCCCTAAACTAACCACGTTAGAATTAAAGACAAAGGGGGAAGACATGGGATTGGCGGGTTGTGCTCTAACGGATTACATACAGGAAGTGGAGAGAGAGTATCGTCAAGCAGAACGGGAAGATCGAAAGGCCGAGCTGGAATTGAGAAGGATGGAGTTGGAACAAGCAGCTAAGAAATTGGAAGCTGAGCAAGCAGCTAAGAAATTGGAAGCTGAGCAAGCAGCTAAGAAATTGGAAGCTGAGCAAGTAGCTAAGAAATTGGAAGCTGAGCAAGCAGCTAAGAAATTTGAAGCTGAGCAAGCAGCTAAGAAATTTGAAGCTGAGCAAGCAGCTAGGAAACTGGAAGCTGAACAAGAAGCTCAGAAAAGGGAGCACGAGTACCGGATGAGGGAACTCGAGTTGAAGAGTCAATCTAATGGAGAAACTGAGGGAGCAGTTGGAGGTTCCTCCATCCCAGGCTCAACACCAGTAGGTGGACATGGGTACCATGCCATGAAGTTTCCATTAGCGGTCTACGAGGAGGACAAAGAGAAGATTGACCAGTACCTTCAACGCTTCGAGGCTATGTCAGTTGCTATGGGTCTGGAGCGTAACAAATGGAATCTTAAGCTATCCCAGGGTTTACGCGGGACCGGCTACGAGGTTTATTCTCGCCTGCCACCAGGACATGAGAACAATTATGACGAGTTAAAGACGGCTCTGCTGAAACGATTCGAGGTTACGTCACATACCTACCGGAAAAATTTCGAGCAGCGAAACGAGAACCGGGGGAGTTGTTTGCCGCTTACAGTTTGCGTCTAAAATCTTATCTCCATAAGTGGATGGATTTGGCTGGGTTCGCACATGACTATGAGAGTCAGGAAGAGCTCATGGTGGTCGACCAGCTGAAAAAGCAGATGTCTAAACCTCTCAGGACGTTCCTGGGAGAACAAGGAGCGGAACGTATTGACCTCGTGACTAAATTAGCAGAACGGTTCGTCGAGGTACATGGGGAGGCAGGGGAAAACCTTTCCACCAACACCAAAAGTCAAGAGAAACATGACAAGAAGAAAGCCAAAAACTCAGGAACCAAAAAGTGGGAACCTTATGTGCAAAAATCAGAGGATAGTTCAGAGAAGAAGAAGGAGGGAAGCAAGAGCACTTCAAGCTCTACACCAAAACGACCGTGGTCGGAGAAGTGGTTTCAATTTGTAAGTCACCCCCTCACAATACGAGGGACTGCAAATCGAAGGCTAAGAACCCTCACTTCGCAGCATGTCAAGTGACTTCCAAGGAGGTTGTCACAGAAAATGCCAAGGTCAACAAGGAAGCTCGCCACCAGGAGAGCTCACTCAAGTCCGGCACTAGAAAATCTAGGAAAGGGAAATGGTGCAACCAATGCAAGTCGAACACGCACAATGCTATTGACTGCAGGGGAAAGTCAGGAGACACCCAATTCGTCGTGTGCCCCGGGAAACCTAAGGTGGAGCCCACCGAACAGGTCGAGGCCGAGGAAGAGACTCCAGACCAGGAAAAACCACCTGTAGTGGAATTGGTAGAGGTTAACGGTCGTCAAGTGGAGTGTTTATACGACACAGGACTGGACGGGGAGGCCGTGATTTCTGCGGATCTGGTACATCCAGAACAATTCACAGGTGAGACATGGGAGATACAGCCTGCACAGAAGAGTGCTGTAGTCATGAAGTTGCCCATTGCTAATGTGGAGATTCGGTCAAGGTACGTCACCGGCACCATCAAGGCCGCTGTATTGACCGATCCCATTTTTCCAGTCATCCTAGGTTGCCGGTATGTCTTTCTGGGAATGCCCAGGGAGCCAATCCATATGGGAGCAATGCAGACTCGCTCTCAGACAAAAACGGAAGAGGCAGACGCAATTGTGACTAACCCAATGCCGGGGGAGCTACGAACTGCCCAGAGTGAGGATGATACTTTACGTCCTTGCTACAGAAAGCTGCAGAAAAGTGCTGATCCACCAGGACGGGGGCAGTACTACATGAAGAATAGGATACTCTACAGGAGAGCAGGAAGGGGAGACAACCTATACGGTCAGTTGGTCGTCCCGAAAGCTCACCGGTCCCAGATTCTTCATATGGGGCATACCATCTCCTTTAGTGGACACATGGGTATTGCCGCCACCATGCAGCGGATTTCCTGCCATTACTATTGGCCGGGAATGACAGATGATGTGCGTCGGTATGTGAAGTCATGCCCTGAGTGCCAGAGGGTGGCACCGAAACACTGGACAGCACCGGTGGTGTTGGGTGAGATGCCCATCATGAACTCTCCTTTCGAGAGGGTAGCCATCGATATCGTGGGTCCACTTCCCAGGACTAGGAAGAGGAACATGTAGATACTCACAATGGTGGATTGCTGTACAATGTGGGGTGAGGCCATACCGTTGACCACGATTGACTCGAAACGAGTGGCGGACGCACTGATGGAGGCCTTTACCAGATTAGGCTTTCCGGATCAAATTCTGACGGACAATGGATCTCAGTTTTGTGGAAAACTCATGGAGGAGGTATTTAGGGTGTTTCACTCTAACCACATACATACCAGCCCTTACCACCCTCAAGCCAATGGACAAGTAGAGCGTTTCAACGGCACGTTGATGACAATGCTCAGGAAACTAGCGCAGGAAAAACCTGATAGGTGGGATGA
Source organism: Cepaea hortensis (assembly GCA_963921405.1). Taxonomy (NCBI): domain Eukaryota; kingdom Metazoa; phylum Mollusca; class Gastropoda; order Stylommatophora; family Helicidae; genus Cepaea; species Cepaea hortensis. The sequence continues at coordinate 47,088,377 of OY992885.1, read as the reverse complement.
ATATATCCCAGCAGCACTCTTTGCCTATCGGGAAGTTTCTCATGGCTCAACAGGACTACCACCCGCTACGTTGCTGTTTGGTCGTCCAATCAAAGGACCGTTGGAAGCCATGTTGAGGAGTTGGACTGAAGAGGGGACGTCAGAAGAAGTGATCTCATCCTATAAATACGTGGAGGAACTGAAAGAAAAACTCCACAAGGGATGGACTCTGGCAAATCAAAACTTGAAAAAGGCCAGGAAAAGACATGCGGCTTACTACAACCGTAGGTCTAAAGAAAGATCTCTAGAGGTGGGAGATAAAGTCTTGTTGCTACTCCCAAAGGGGAAACAACAAACTGGAGATAGGTTGGCAAGGACCATTTCCCGTGGAAAGGGTGATATCCAGAACCAACTATCAAATCCGGATCCGGGGAAAGTCGAAGATTTTCCATATCAATCTCTTGCGGAAATACGAAGAGAGACCCGGAGACAAGGCAGCTCACCTCATGGCAATAGCAGTTGCAGTGGAGACGGAAGTGGGAACCAGCGAGGGCAGGGAATATCCCTTGGTACACCAGGAAACCTATAGGGATGTGAAAGTGAACCATGATCTGACCTCCCAGGAGAGGGAAAAGATAACCCAGGTTCTCAAGTCTCATAAGGAGATACTGACTGATAAACCCGGACAAACGAGGTTGGCGGAGTTCGAGATGACTTTGACCACGCAGGAACCTGTTCGTCAAAAGGTTTACCCAGTGCCATTCTCTAAGGAAAAGGCCCTGGAGGAAGAAATACAGAAACTGCTGGAGGATGACGTGATTGCACCATCCACATCCCCATACAATGCAGGGGTAGTTTTGTTACGGAAACCAAGTGGAGAACACCGGTTATGTATAGACTACCGACTTCTGAACAGTCACACACAATTTCAGGTGGAACTTTTGCCGAATCCAACTCAGTTATTCGCTACGCTCCATAAGGCTCGGTACTTTTCAAAGGTGGATCTGAGTCGGGGTTACTATCAGATACCAGTCAAACTGGAGATTCGACCACTGTTGGCTTTCAGTACACCCAGTGGACACTACGAATTCAAGGTCATGCCCTTTGGACTCAGCAATGCACCTAGTGTGTTTACACGCATGATGAGGACTTTACTAGATCCGTTACAGGATCCGTCCATCATCTCATTCATGGATGATATTCTGATTTCCAGTGACAGCTTGGATGACCACTTACAATCCTTGGAGAGAGTGTTTAATAGACTCAAGGAAGCAGGGCTTACTGCTCGTCCAACCAAGTGCATGATTGGTTACCAGACTCTGGAATTTCTAGGTCACACCATCACTCCAGGACACATTGTCCCAGAAGAGAAGAACCTGGAGAAAATCAGAAATGCACCAAGGCCAAAAACGAAGAAGGATGTGCGATCTTTTCTCTCGTTGTGTGGGTTCTATCACAAATTTATCCCACATTTCACTGAACTGGGAGCTCCGTTGACGGAAACCTTGAAAAAGGGATTCCCGGACCAAATCATTTGGACACCAGAATGTGAGAATGCCTATAGTCAGTTAAAGGAGGCCTTGGTCAGCAAACCTGTATTACAGCTCCCTGACCTTTCCAAACCCTTTGTGTTGAGAACAGATGCGAGTGGGATTGGGATTGGGGCAGCTCTGTTACAGGAAGGAAAAGACGATGCTTCGTTTTTGAAACCTGTGGCACACGCAAGCAAGAAACTTCTACAGGCTGAGAGGAATATTCAACCGTCGAGAGAGAGTGCTTGCTCCTCGTATGGGCAGTGCAAAAATTCCAGCCATATTTGTATGGAGTTAAGTTTCGAGTCCAGTCGGATCATCAGCCCCTGATGTTCCTGGCTACTTCTCAGAAGCTCAACGCCCGTTTGATGCGGTGGTCGTTGTTACTTCAACCTTATAATTTCACAGTGGAGTACATTCCTGGGAAGGAAAATGTTGGAGCGGATTTCTTGTCAAGACACCCAGCTGCTGAAGAAGAGGAATGAATCATCTGGATTGAACTCATGGTGGAGAAGAGTGAGATGGACTACTCTCTTAAGAGGGGGCCTATGTCACAAGATCGCCATGAGTTAACCAGATAATGATAATACAGAAAGTTTGCTTAGTGCATATGTTCGAGGCCACAGGTTGTTTCAACAAATCCAGGAAATGTAACTGCACGTGTTTACATCTTGTCGACGGATCGGGAACACTCAGTGGTGAGGGAGACGGGTCCCGGCATCGCTTTGACAGTTTGTCAACATTTGAATACAGATGGAACCCGTGGGATCATGGTGGCAATCGGATGTCGGCCATCACATGTCGGGCAAAATAAATAGTTGTAGATGTGTAGGGAAAGTGAGTGCGCTGAATCATACATCGCTTTGACAGTTCATAAACAAGTTGGATTGAGAGCGGAAGTACTCAGCACGGAAGATAACAGTACATCTGTCAATTTATAGTTTCCGGAACATCAAGAAGATTGGCAGATTGTTTGGGAAAACTGTTGTTGGGATCATACAGTAACTCGTTAGTTTGTTGGGGGAGTCAAAACAAGTGATGACAACTTTGACAGTGACAAGGCAAGGGAAAATCGATTCTTGACAATGGATTATTGCCCAAATAACACCTGCAGGACACCAACCATGTCACGTGACCAATTTTAGAGGTTTGGCCAAAAACCATGATTGGAGATGGGGAGTTGATCACAAACCTTGGATTGTAGAAGACGTGCTTCGGCACTGTGGTTCTGATGGGAAAACGTCTACCGTGTGCGAATTAGTGATTTAATTTTACACGTGCCTGTCATGGCAAGAGTGGATGTAATTTGATCTAACTGCAGTGTTGCCTAAGGTTCCTCTGGTTGGAATGAAGAACACGGAATCCAGGAAAAATCCGATCCCGGATAAAGTTTGGCGCAGGAAGATTGACTAGCAACTTTACAACAGAGCTTATGCTAGAGGAAGATGATCAACATTGCTCAGTGGAGCTAAATGGTATATGTATCCTACAGGATAAATACCGAATGAGTTTAGGTCATACCAGTTTTAACACACCAGTAGTGATGGATATTCAGTTCACTTATGACTAGAACAACAATAAAGGACTCTATTGGAGTATAGACAATAACTGTTTAATAGTGAGAACTAGTGAACATTTATCAAGAGACAAAAAGTCTTGTTCATAGGACAGTGTTCCATGTTTGTTTCACCGCGCCGGAATTATGAAGCCGGAGTTTCTATAAACTGTTAGGAACAGTTGTCTTAGGAACAATAACAGTTTTTTCCACGGATTATATATTTACATGGGATTCAGATCTCATGGTCATCAGAGTTCCTGGAGGAGGACATGTCTGGAGAGAAGGATACGACTTCGGTGAGGTTTATCGTACTGACTCGAATGATGTCGTGTGATCCTTGCCATGATGTGTACACTATGATCCTGAACTTTGAAGGCTGACCCATACATTTATGTTATAATACACGACACACATTGTCTTCGCATACACGTCTCATATACGTTACACTTTTCTTTTAATAAATTAATCTTTATTAATTTTTAGAAGAAAGAGTTGTGGAGTATGTTGCGTTGGGGAAGTATGAGAGGGGGCATAGTACGACAGTGAGAGAGTGATAGGAAGGTGTCCACGGGCTGATGGAGTGTGTTGGACGGAAGCTGGTGGATTCTCCAGGATATTGAAAAGGAAGAAAAATATTATAATGTGGGTGTTGACTCTCTTCACTCCAGGGACGACACTTTAAAGGAGGACACGACATTATTGGGGGCTCGTCCGGGATCTTTGGACAGCGGGATCTCTCGTAAACGGGATCTTTGGACAGCGGGATCTCTCGGAAACGGAATCTTTGGACAGCGGGATCTCCCGTAAACGGAATCCTTGGACAGCGAGATCTCCTGCAAGCAGGAACCTTTGACAGTGGGATCCTCTGACAACGGGGTCTTTTGACACAGGATCCTTAGTTATAAAACAGTGATATCATATTGGAGAATCCAGCTAGAGTGAATGTGGATAGGGGTTAGGACTAATATCTTACCTGTTCACACTTCACACGTCTGCATAGGTCTGTGGTCCTGATTCTACTCTTGTCACTGATTGAATGTGCGGTGTGTGGTAATATCTAAATTTATAGTACTTGTTCATATATCTGTATAGTAATTTGCAGCTATATTGTACTCGACCTGCTAGCTTACCTCTCTGTATAATGGCCACCCCTAAACTAACCACGTTAGAATTAAAGACAAAGGGGGAAGACATGGGATTGGCGGGTTCTGCTCTAACGGATTACATACAGGAAGTGGAGAGAGAGTATCGTCAAGCAGAACGGGAAGATCGAAAGGCCGAGCTGGAATTGAGAAGGATGGAGTTGGAACAAGCAGCTAAGAAATTGGAAGCTGAGCAAGCAGCTAAGAAATTGGAAGCTGAGCAAGCAGCTAAGAAATTGGAAGCTGAGCAAGTAGCTAAGAAATTGGAAGCTGAGCAAGCAGCTAAGAAATTTGAAGCTGAGCAAGCAAGCAGCTAAGAAATTTGAAGCTGAGCAAGCAGCTAGGAAACTGGAAGCTGAACAAGAAGCTCAGAAAAGGGAGCACGAGTACCGGATGAGGGAACTCGAGTTGAAGAGTCAATCTAATGGAGAAACTGAGGGAGCAGTTGGAGGTTCCTCCATCCCAGGCTCAACACCAGTAGGTGGACATGGGTACCATGCCATGAAGTTTCCATTAGCGGTCTACGAGGAGGACAAAGAGAAGATTGACCAGTACCTTCAACGCTTCGAGGCTATGTCAGTTGCTATGGGTCTGGAGCGTAACAAATGGAATCTTAAGCTATCCCAGGGTTTACGCGGGACCGGCTACGAGGTTTATTCTCGCCTGCCACCAGGACATGAGAACAATTATGACGAGTTAAAGACGGCTCTGCTGAAACGATTCGAGGTTACGTCACATACCTACCGAAAAAATTTCGAGCAGCGAAACGAGAACCGGGGGAGTTGTTTGCCGCTTACAGTTTGCGTCTAAAATCTTATCTCCATAAGTGGATGGATTTGGCTGGGTTCGCACATGACTATGAGAGTCAGGAAGAGCTCATGGTGGTCGACCAGCTGAAAAAGCAGATGTCTAAACCTCTCAGGACGTTCCTGGGAGAACAAGGAGCGGAACGTATTGACCTCGTGACTAAATTAGCAGAACGGTTCGTCGAGGTACATGGGGAGGCAGGGGAAAACCTTTCCACCAACACCAAAAGTCAAGAGAAACATGACAAGAAGAAAGCCAAAAACTCAGGAACCAAAAAGTGGGAACCTTATGTGCAAAAATCAGAGGATAGTTCAGAGAAGAAGAAGGAGGGAAGCAAGAGCACTTCAAGCTCTACACCAAAACGACCGTGGTCGGAGAAGTGGTGTTCAATTTGTAAGTCACCCCCTCACAATACGAGGGACTGCAAATCGAAGGCTAAGAACCCTCACTTCGCAGCATGTCAAGTGACTTCCAAGGAGGTTGTCACAGAAAATGCCAAGGTCAACAAGGAAGCTCGCCACCAGGAGAGCTCACTCAAGTCCGGCACTAGAAAATCTAGGAAAGGGAAATGGTGCAACCAATGCAAGTCGAACACGCACAATGCTATTGACTGCAGGGGAAAGTCAGGAGACACCCAATTCGTCGTGTGCCCCGGGAAACCTAAGGTGGAGCCCACCGAACAGGTCGAGGCCGAGGAAGAGACTCCAGACCAGGAAAAACCACCTGTAGTGGAATTGGTAGAGGTTAACGGTCGTCAAGTGGAGTGTTTATACGACACAGGACTGGACGGGGAGGCCGTGATTTCTGCGGATCTGGTACATCCAGAACAATTCACAGGTGAGACATGGGAGATACAGCCTGCACAGAAGAGTGCTGTAGTCATGAAGTTGCCCATTGCTAATGTGGAGATTCGGTCAAGGTACGTCACCGGCACCATCAAGGCCGCTGTATTGACCGATCCCATTTTTCCAGTCATCCTAGGTTGCCGGTATGTCTTTCTGGGAATGCCCAGGGATCCAATCCATATGGGAGCAATGCAGACTCGCTCTCAGACAAAAACGGAAGAGGCAGACGCAATTGTGACTAACCCAATGCCGGGGGAGCTACGAACTGCCCAGAGTGAGGATGATACTTTACGTCCTTGCTACAGAAAGCTGCAGAAAAGTGCTGATCCACCAGGACGGGGGCAGTACTACATGAAGAATAGGATACTCTACAGGAGAGCAGGAAGGGGAGACAACCTATACGGTCAGTTGGTCGTCCCGAAAGCTCACCGGTCCCAGATTCTTCATATGGGGCATACCATCTCCTTTAGTGGACACATGGGTATTGCCGCCACCATGCAGCGGATTTCCTGCCATTACTATTGGCCGGGAATGACAGATGATGTGCGTCGGTATGTGAAGTCATGCCCTGAGTGCCAGAGGGTGGCACCGAAACACTGGACAGCACCGGTGGTGTTGGGTGAGATGCCCATCATGAACTCTCCTTTCGAGAGGGTAGCCATCGATATCGTGGGTCCACTTCCCAGGACTAGGAAGAGGAACATGTAGATACTCACAATGGTGGATTGCTGTACAATGTGGGGTGAGGCCATACCGTTGACCACGATTGACTCGAAACGAGTGGCGGACGCACTGATGGAGGCCTTTACCAGATTAGGCTTTCCGGATCAAATTCTGACGGACAATGGATCTCAGTTTTGTGGAAAACTCATGGAGGAGGTATTTAGGGTGTTTCACTCTAACCACATACATACCAGCCCTTACCACCCTCAAGCCAATGGACAAGTAGAGCGTTTCAACGGCACGTTGATGACAATGCTCAGGAAACTAGCGCAGGAAAAACCTGATAGGTGGGATGAATATATCCCAGCAGCACTCTTTGCCTATCGGGAAGTTTCTCATGGCTCAACAGGACTACCACCCGCTACGTTGCTGTTTGGTCGTCCAATCAAAGGACCGTTGGAAGCCATGTTGAGGAGTTGGACTGAAGAGGGGACGTCAGAAGAAGTGATCTCATCCTATAAATACGTGGAGGAACTGAAAGAAAAACTCCACAAGGGATGGACTCTGGCAAATCAAAACTTGAAAAAGGCCAGGAAAAGACATGCGGCTTACTACAACCGTAGGTCTAAAGAAAGATCTCTAGAGGTGGGAGATAAAGTCTTGTTGCTACTCCCAACGGGAAACAACAAACTGGAGATAGGTTGGCAAGGACCATTTCCCGTGGAAAGGGTGATATCCAGAACCAACTATCAAATCCGGATCCGGGGAAAGTCGAAGATTTTCCATATCAATCTCTTGCGGAAATACGAAGAGAGACCCGGAGACAAGGCAGCTCACCTCATGGCAATAGCAGTTGCAGTGGAGACGGAATTGGGAACCAGCGAGGGCAGGGAATATCCCTTGGTACACCAGGAAACCTATAGGGATGTGAAAGTGAACCATGATCTGACCTCCCAGGAGAGGGAAAAGATAACCCAGGTTCTCAAGTCTCATAAGGAGATACTGACTGATAAACCCGGACAAACGAGGTTGGCGGAGTTCGAGATGACTTTGACCACGCAGGAACCTGTTCGTCAAAAGGTTTACCCAGTGCCATTCTCTAAGGAAAAGGCCCTGGAGGAAGAAATACAGAAACTGCTGGAGGATGACGTGATTGCACCATCCACATCCCCATACAATGCAGGGGTAGTTTTGTTACGGAAACCAAGTGGAGAACACCGGTTATGTATAGACTACCGACTTCTGAACAGTCACACACAATTTCAGGTGGAACTTTTGCCGAATCCAACTCAGTTATTCGCTACGCTCCATAAGGCTCGGTACTTTTCAAAGGTGGATCTGAGTCGGGGTTACTATCAGATACCAGTCAAACTGGAGATTCGACCACTGTTGGCTTTCAGTACACCCAGTGGACACTACGAATTCAAGGTCATGCCCTTTGGACTCAGCAATGCACCTAGTGTGTTTACACGCATGATGAGGACTTTACTAGATCCGTTACAGGATCCGTCCATCATCTCATTCATGGATGATATTCTGATTTCCAGTGACAGCTTGGATGACCACTTACAATCCTTGGAGAGAGTGTTTAATAGACTCAAGGAAGCAGGGCTTACTGCTCGTCCAACCAAGTGCATGATTGGTTACCAGACTCTGGAATTTCTAGGTCACACCATCACTCCAGGACACATTGTCCCAGAAGAGAAGAACCTGGAGAAAATCAGAAATGCACCAAGGCCAAAAACGAAGAAGGATGTGCGATCTTTTCTCTCGTTGTGTGGGTTCTATCACAAATTTATCCCACATTTCACTGAACTGGGAGCTCCGTTGACGGAAACCTTGAAAAAGGGATTCCCGGACCAAATCATTTGGACACCAGAATGTGAGAATGCCTATAGTCAGTTAAAGGAGGCCTTGGTCAGCAAACCTGTATTACAGCTCCCTGACCTTTCCAAACCCTTTGTGTTGAGAACAGATGCGAGTGGGATTGGGATTGGGGCAGCTCTGTTACAGGAAGGAAAAGACGATGCTTCGTTTTTGAAACCTGTGGCACACGCAAGCAAGAAACTTCTACAGGCTGAGAGGAATATTCAACCGTCGAGAGAGAGTGCTTGCTCCTCGTATGGGCAGTGCAAAAATTCCAGCCATATTTGTATGGAGTTAAGTTTCGAGTCCAGTCGGATCATCAGCCCCTGATGTTCCTGGCTACTTCTCAGAAGCTCAACGCCCGTTTGATGCGGTGGTCGTTGTTACTTCAACCTTATAATTTCACAGTGGAGTACATTCCTGGGAAGGAAAATGTTGGAGCGGATTTCTTGTCAAGACACCCAGCTCCTGAAGAAGAGGAATGAATCATCTGGATTGAACTCATGGTGGAGAAGAGTGAGATGGACTACTCTCTTAAGAGGGGGCCTATGTCACAAGATCGCCATGAGTTAACCAGATAATGATAATACAGAAAGTTTGCTTAGTGCATATGTTCGAGGCCACAGGTTGTTTCAACAAATCCAGGAAATGTAACTGCACGTGTTTACATCTGGTCGACGGATCGGGAACACTCAGTGGTGAGGGAGACGGGTCCCGGCATCGCTTTGACAGTTTGTCAACATTTGAATACAGATGGAACCCGTGGGATCATGGTGGCAATCGGATGTCGGCCATCACATGTCGGGCAAAATAAATAGTTGTAGATGTGTAGGGAAAGTGAGTGCGCTGAATCATACATCGCTTTGACAGTTCATAAACAAGTTGGATTGAGAGCGGAAGTACTCAGCACGGAAGATAACAGTACATCTGTCAATTTATAGTTTCCGGAACATCAAGAAGATTGGCAGATTGTTGGGGAAAACTGTTGTTGGGATCATACAGTAACTCGTTAGTTTGTTGGGGGAGTCAAAACAAGTGATGACAACTTTGACAGTGACAAGGCAAGGGAAAATCGATTCTTGACAATGGATTATTGCCCAAATAACACCTGCAGGACACCAACCATGTCACGTGACCAATTTTAGAGGTTTGGCCAAAAACCATGATTGGAGATGGGGAGTTGATCGCAAACCTTGGATTGTAGAAGACGTGCTTCGGCACTGTGGTTCTGATGGGAAAACGTCTACCGTGTGCGAATTAGTGATTTAATTTTACACGTGCCTGTCATGGCAAGAGTGGATGTAATTTGATCTAACTGCAGTGTTGCCTAAGGTTCCTCTGGTTGGAATGAAGAACACGGAATCCAGGAAAAATCCGATCCCGGATAAAGTTTGGCGCAGGAAGATTGACTAGCAACTTTACAACAGAGCTTATGCTAGAGGAAGATGATCAACATTGCTCAGTGGAGCTAAATGGTATATGTATCCTACAGGATAAATACCGAATGAGTTTAGGTCATACCAGTTTTAACACACCAGTAGTGATGGATATTCAGTTCACTTATGACTAGAACAACAATAAAGGACTCTATTGGAGTATAGACAATAACTGTTTAATAGTGAGAACTAGTGAACATTTATCAAGAGACAAAAAGTCTTGTTCATAGGACAGTGTTCCATGTTTGTTTCACCGCGCCGGAATTATGAAGCCGGAGTTTCTATAAACTGTTAGGAACAGTTGTGTTAGGAACAATAACAGTTTTTTCCACGGATTATATATTTACATGGGATTCAGATCTCATGGTCATCAGAGTTCCTGGAGGAGGACATGTCTGGAGAGAAGGATACGACTTCGGTGAGGTTTATCGTACTGACTCGAATGATGTCGTGTGATCCTTGCCATGATGTGTACACTATGATCCTGAACTTTGAAGGCTGACCCATACATTTATGTTATAATACACGACACACATTGTCTTCGCATACACGTCTCATATACGTTACACTTTTCTTTTAATAAATTAATCTTTATTAATTTTTAGAAGAAAGAGTTGTGGAGTATGTTGCGTTGGGGAAGTATGAGAGGGGGCATAGTACGACAGTGAGAGAGTGATAGGAAGGTGTCCACGGGCTGATGGAGTGTGTTGGACGGAAGCTGGTGGATTCTCCAGGATATTGAAAAGGAAGAAAAATATTATAATGTGGGTGTTGACTCTCTTCACTCCAGGGACGACACTTTAAAGGAGGACACGACATTATTGGGGGCTCGTCCGGGATCTTTAGACAGCGGGATCTCTCGTAAACGGGATCTTTGGACAGCGGGATCTCTCGGAAACGGAATCTTTGGACAGCGGGATCTCCCGTAAACGGAATCCTTGGACAGCGAGATCTCCTGCAAGCAGGAACCTTTGACAGTGGGATCCTCTGACAACGGGGTCTTTTGACACAGGATCCTTAGTTATAAAACAGTGATATCATATTGGAGAATCCAGCTAGAGTGAATGTGGATAGGGGTTAGGACTAATATCTTACCTGTTCACACTTCACACGTCTGCATAGGTCTGTGGTCCTGATTCTACTCTTGTCACTGATTGAATGTGCGGTGTGTGGTAATATCTAAATTTATAGTACTTGTTCATATATCTGTATAGTAATTTGCAGCTATATTGTACTCGACCTGCTAGCTTACCTCTCTGTATAATGGCCACCCCTAAACTAACCACGTTAGAATTAAAGACAAAGGGGGAAGACATGGGATTGGCGGGTTGTGCTCTAACGGATTACATACAGGAAGTGGAGAGAGAGTATCGTCAAGCAGAACGGGAAGATCGAAAGGCCGAGCTGGAATTGAGAAGGATGGAGTTGGAACAAGCAGCTAAGAAATTGGAAGCTGAGCAAGCAGCTAAGAAATTGGAAGCTGAGCAAGCAGCTAAGAAATTGGAAGCTGAGCAAGTAGCTAAGAAATTGGAAGCTGAGCAAGCAGCTAAGAAATTTGAAGCTGAGCAAGCAGCTAAGAAATTTGAAGCTGAGCAAGCAGCTAGGAAACTGGAAGCTGAACAAGAAGCTCAGAAAAGGGAGCACGAGTACCGGATGAGGGAACTCGAGTTGAAGAGTCAATCTAATGGAGAAACTGAGGGAGCAGTTGGAGGTTCCTCCATCCCAGGCTCAACACCAGTAGGTGGACATGGGTACCATGCCATGAAGTTTCCATTAGCGGTCTACGAGGAGGACAAAGAGAAGATTGACCAGTACCTTCAACGCTTCGAGGCTATGTCAGTTGCTATGGGTCTGGAGCGTAACAAATGGAATCTTAAGCTATCCCAGGGTTTACGCGGGACCGGCTACGAGGTTTATTCTCGCCTGCCACCAGGACATGAGAACAATTATGACGAGTTAAAGACGGCTCTGCTGAAACGATTCGAGGTTACGTCACATACCTACCGGAAAAATTTCGAGCAGCGAAACGAGAACCGGGGGAGTTGTTTGCCGCTTACAGTTTGCGTCTAAAATCTTATCTCCATAAGTGGATGGATTTGGCTGGGTTCGCACATGACTATGAGAGTCTGGAAGAGCTCATGGTGGTCGACCAGCTGAAAAAGCAGATGTCTAAACCTCTCAGGACGTTCCTGGGAGAACAAGGAGCGGAACGTATTGACCTCGTGACTAAATTAGCAGAACGGTTCGTCGAGGTACATGGGGAGGCAGGGGAAAACCTTTCCACCAACACCAAAAGTCAAGAGAAACATGACAAGAAGAAAGCCAAAAACTCAGGAACCAAAAAGTGGGAACCTTATGTGCAAAAATCAGAGGATAGTTCAGAGAAGAAGAAGGAGGGAAGCAAGAGCACTTCAAGCTCTACACCAAAACGACCGTGGTCGGAGAAGTGGTGTTCAATTTGTAAGTCACCCCCTCACAATACGAGGGACTGCAAATCGAAGGCTAAGAACCCTCACTTCGCAGCATGTCAAGTGACTTCCAAGGAGGTTGTCACAGAAAATGCCAAGGTCAACAAGGAAGCTCGCCACCAGGAGAGCTCACTCAAGTCCGGCACTAGAAAATCTAGGAAAGGGAAATGGTGCAACCAATGCAAGTCGAACACGCACAATGCTATTGACTGCAGGGGAAAGTCAGGAGACACCCAATTCGTCGTGTGCCCCGGGAAACCTAAGGTGGAGCCCACCGAACAGGTCGAGGCCGAGGAAGAGACTCCAGACCAGGAAAAACCACCTGTAGTGGAATTGGTAGAGGTTAACGGTCGTCAAGTGGAGTGTTTATACGACACAGGACTGGACGGGGAGGCCGTGATTTCTGCGGATCTGGTACATCCAGAACAATTCACAGGTGAGACATGGGAGATACAGCCTGCACAGAAGAGTGCTGTAGTCATGAAGTTGCCCATTGCTAATGTGGAGATTCGGTCAAGGTACGTCACCGGCACCATCAAGGCCGCTGTATTGACCGATCCCATTTTTCCAGTCATCCTAGGTTGCCGGTATGTCTTTCTGGGAATGCCCAGGGAGCCAATCCATATGGGAGCAATGCAGACTCGCTTTCAGACAAAAACGGAAGAGGCAGACGCAATTGTGACTAACCCAATGCCGGGGGAGCTACGAACTGCCCAGAGTGAGGATGATACTTTACGTCCTTGCTACAGAAAGCTGCAGAAAAGTGCTGATCCACCAGGACGGGGGCAGTACTACATGAAGAATAGGATACTCTACAGGAGAGCAGGAAGGGGAGACAATATATACGGTCAGTTGGTCGTCCCGAAAGCTCACCGGTCCCAGATTCTTCATATGGGGCATACCATCTCCTTTAGTGGACACATGGGTATTGCCGCCACCATGCAGCGGATTTCCTGCCATTACTATTGGCCGGGAATGACAGATGATGTGCGTCGGTATGTGAAGTCATGCCCTGAGTGCCAGAGGGTGGCACCGAAACACTGGACAGCACCGGTGGTGTTGGGTGAGATGCCCATCATGAACTCTCCTTTCGAGAGGGTAGCCATCGATATCGTGGGTCCACTTCCCAGGACTAGGAAGAGGAACATGTAGATATTCACAATGGTGGATTGCTGTACAATGTGGGGTGAGGCCATACCGTTGACCACGATTGACTCGAAACGAGTGGCGGACGCACTGATGGAGGCCTTTACCAGATTAGGCTTTCCGGATCAAATTCTGACGGACAATGGATCTCAGTTTTGTGGAAAACTCATGGAGGAGGTATTTAGGGTGTTTCACTCTAACCACATACATACCAGCCCTTACCACCCTCAAGCCAATGGACAAGTAGAGCGTTTCAACGGCACGTTGATGACAATGCTCAGGAAACTAGCGCAGGAAAAACCTGATAGGTGGGATGAATATATCCCAGCAGCACTCTTTGCCTATCGGGAAGTTTCTCATGGCTCAACAGGACTACCACCCGCTACGTTGCTGTTTGGTCGTCCAATCAAAGGACCGTTGGAAGCCATGTTGAGGAGTTGGACTGAAGAGGGGGCGTCAGAAGAAGTGATCTCATCCTATAAATACGTGGAGGAACTGAAAGAAAAACTCCACAAGGGATGGACTCTGGCAAATCAAAACTTGAAAAAGGCCAGGAAAAGACATGCGGCTTACTACAACCGTAGGTCTAAAGAAAGATCTCTAGAGGTGGGAGATAAAGTCTTGTTGCTACTCCCAACGGGAAACAACAAACTGGAGATAGGTTGGCAAGGACCATTTCCCGTGGAAAGGGTGATATCCAGAACCAACTATCAAATCCGGATCCGGGGAAAGTCGAAGATTTTCCATATCAATCTCTTGCGGAAATACGAAGAGAGACCCGGAGACAAGGCAGCTCACCTCATGGCAATAGCAGTTGCAGTGGAGACGGAAGTGGGAACCAGCGAGGGCAGGGAATATCCTTTGGTACACCAGGAAACCTATAGGGATGTGAAAGTGAACCATGATCTGACCTCCCAGGAGAGGGAAAAGATAACCCAGGTTCTCAAGTCTCATAAGGAGATACTGACTGATAAACCCGGACAAACGAGGTTGGCGGAGTTCGAGATGACTTTGACCACGCAGGAACCTGTTCGTCAAAAGGTTTACCCAGTGCCATTCTCTAAGGAAAAGGCCCTGGAGGAAGAAATACAGAAACTGCTGGAGGATGACGTGATTGCACCATCCACATCCCCATACAATGCAGGGGTAGTTTTGTTACGGAAACCAAGTGGAGAACACCGGTTATGTATAGACTACCGACTTCTGAACAGTCACACACAATTTCAGGTGGAACTTTTGCCGAATCCAACTCAGTTATTCGCTACGCTCCATAAGGCTCGGTACTTTTCAAAGGTGGATCTGAGTCGGGGTTACTATCAGATACCAGTCAAACTGGAGATTCGACCACTGTTGGCTTTCAGTACACCCAGTGGACACTACGAATTCAAGGTCATGCCCTTTGGACTCAGCAATGCACCTAGTGTGTTTACACGCATGATGAGGACTTTACTAGATCCGTTACAGGATCCGTACATCATCTCATTCATGGATGATATTCTGATTTCCAGTGACAGCTTGGATGACCACTTACAATCCTTGGAGAGAGTGTTTAATAGACTCAAGGAAGCAGGGCTTACTGCTCGTCCAACCAAGTGCATGATTGGTTACCAGACTCTGGAATTTCTAGGTCACACCATCACTCCAGGACACATTGTCCCAGAAGAGAAGAACCTGGAGAAAATCAGAAATGCACCAAGGCCAAAAACGAAGAAGGATGTGCGATCTTTTCTCTCGTTGTGTGGGTTCTATCACAAATTTATCCCACATTTCACTGAACTGGGAGCTCCGTTGACGGAAACCTTGAAAAAGGGATTCCCGGACCAAATCATTTGGACACCAGAATGTGAGAATGCCTATAGTCAGTTAAAGGAGGCCTTGGTCAGAAAACCTGTATTACAGCTCCCTGACCTTTCCAAACCCTTTGTGTTGAGAACAGATGCGAGTGGGATTGGGATTGGGGCAGCTCTGTTACAGGAAGGAAAAGACGATGCTTCGTTTTTGAAACCTGTGGCACACGCAAGCAAGAAACTTCTACAGGCTGAGAGGAATATTCAACCGTCGAGAGAGAGTGCTTGCTCCTCGTATGGGCAGTGCAAAAATTCCAGCCATATTTGTATGGAGTTAAGTTTCGAGTCCAGTCGGATCATCAGCCCCTGATGTTCCTGGCTACTTCTCAGAAGCTCAACGCCCGTTTGATGCGGTGGTCGTTGTTACTTCAACCTTATAATTTCACAGTGGAGTACATTCCTGGGAAGGAAAATGTTGGAGCGGATTTCTTGTCAAGACACCCAGCTGCTGAAGAAGAGGAATGAATCATCTGGATTGAACTCATGGTGGAGAAGAGTGAGATGGACTACTCTCTTAAGAGGGGGCCTATGTCACAAGATCGCCATGAGTTAACCAGATAATGATAATACAGAAAGTTTGCTTAGTGCATATGTTCGAGGCCACAGGTTGTTTCAACAAATCCAGGAAATGTAACTGCACGTGTTTACATCTGGTCGACGGATCGGGAACACTCAGTGGTGAGGGAGACGGGTCCCGGCATCGCTTTGACAGTTTGTCAACATTTGAATACAGATGGAACCCATGGGATCATGGTGGCAATCGGATGTCGGCCATCATATGTCGGGCAAAATAAATAGTTGTAGATGTGTAGGGAAAGTGAGTGCGCTGAATCATACATCGCTTTGACAGTTCATAAACAAGTTGGATTGAGAGCGGAAGTACTCAGCACGGAAGATAACAGTACATCTGTCAATTTATAGTTTCCGGAACATCAAGAAGATTGGCAGATTGTTGGGGAAAACTGTTGTTGGGATCATACAGTAACTCGTTAGTTTGTTGGGGGAGTCAAAACAAGTGATGACAACTTTGACAGTGACAAGGCAAGGGAAAATCGATTCTTGACAATGGATTATTGCCCAAATAACACCTGCAGGACACCAACCATGTCACGTGACCAATTTTAGAGGTTTGGCCAAAAACCATGATTGGAGATGGGGAGTTGATCGCAAACCTTGGATTGTAGAAGACGTGCTTCGGCACTGTGGTTCTGATGGGAAAACGTCTACCGTGTGCGAATTAGTGATTTAATTTTACACGTGCCTGTCATGGCAAGAGTGGATGTAATTTGATCTAACTGCAGTGTTGCCTAAGGTTCCTCTGGTTGGAATGAAGAACACGGAATCCAGGAAAAATCCGATCCCGGATAAAGTTTGGCGCAGGAAGATTGACTAGCAACTTTACAACAGAGCTTATGCTAGAGGAAGATGATCAACATTGCTCAGTGGAGCTAAATGGTATATGTATCCTACAGGATAAATACCGAATGAGTTTAGGTCATACCAGTTTTAACACACCAGTAGTGATGGATATTCAGTTCACTTATGACTAGAACAACAATAAAGGACTCTATTGGAGTATAGACAATAACTGTTTAATAGTGAGAACTAGTGAACATTTATCAAGAGACAAAAAGTCTTGTTCATAGGACAGTGTTCCATGTTTGTTTCACCGCGCCGGAATTATGAAGCCGGAGTTTCTATAAACTGTTAGGAACAGTTGTCTTAGGAACAATAACAGTTTTTTCCACGGATTATATATTTACATGGGATTCAGATCTCATGGTCATCAGAGTTCCTGGAGGAGGACATGTCTGGAGAGAAGGATACGACTTCGGTGAGGTTTATCGTACTGACTCGAATGATGTCGTGTGATCCTTGCCATGATGTGTACACTATGATCCTGAACTTTGAAGGCTGACACATACATTTATGTTATAATACACGACACACATTGTCTTCGCATACACGTCTCATATACGTTACACTTTTCTTTTAATAAATTAATCTTTATTAATTTTTAGAAGAAAGAGTTGTGGAGTATGTTGCGTTGGGGAAGTATGAGAGGGGGCATAGTACGACAGTGAGAGAGTGATAGGAAGGTGTCCATGGGCTGATGGAGTGTGTTGGACGGAAGCTGGTGGATTCTCCAGGATATTGAAAAGGAAGAAAAATATTATAATGTGGGTGTTGACTCTCTTCACTCCAGGGACGACACTTTAAAGGAGGACACGACATCCCTCAGCCTTTCATCTCCCATAAGGAAAGAAGATGGTGTAGTGACTCTGTTTCGATTCCGTACTGAAGAACCACCCCCAAGGGAACTGTGTTGCAGTGTTCTAATTCCCCTCTTCAAACTCATAAATCAACGAGGTGTGCAGGCCTGGTCCTGGAACTTCACATATGTGGAGAGGCAAATTAGGATTAACCAGGATGAATCGGCACAGCAGATATGGGCTGGCTGGGATTAGGCCCTGGCCGGTAACGTTACATCCATAGGTCATCATCATCGGGTGCGTTGAAGGCTGGCGTAGGCGTTCATGTCTCGCCACAGATCTGGTCAACTCTTTTAGAGGTTCAAAGCTACCGCCTTCAAATAAAGGTGGTGTCACGCTGAAGGAAGCATTTTCAGCTTTAAACAAGAGGTTAGATCTGTGTGAGATAACAGTTTATGAGATCTAAACAGCTCCGTGCGTACGGGCGCAACATTCTAGGCACAGTAGACAAACTTCAATGATTCATGAGGCCACTTTATCAACTCCCTTCATTTATGTGTTTTCTTTTTCTAGGTAAAAACCAAGTGAGAAACTCGGCATCTTATCTGTTTCAGAACGCAGCCTGTTCGCGTTGCATGCTTCTGGACAATCTGGTGCTAATGGTGTGTGTGCCTATAACCACATGCAATATGTAATCATATGTTTATATCTTCTGAAAGGCAATCATTTTGTTTTCGTTTGCTCGCTTTGAGCTCAAGCGTTGTCCATACACATGCTACTACTTCTGGTGCATTGAACTAATTTTTGCGTGTGGATTAGCTTTCCATATTTCCAGTGTCCCTCGCCATCAGGCTAACTCACTCCGACTTCAGAGGTACTTATAATCTACAGTCATGGACGAGAAGTGAACATTTTAGTCCAACTCACCTTATCATTCGGCCATGCTAACCACCAAAGGCAACAATGTAGTCATTAATTCCCAAAGATCGCCATGACTGGTTCAGTCATTAAAAATAACCAGGAGAAAGCGAGGGAACACATTCAGTACAGTGTGTATTTTTAATGACTGTTCAGTGTTTGAAAATATTGCCGGTCCAAGTTTTGTATTTACCTATTATGTTGTATGAACTTTACAGAGGGTGAATACAAAACTGGACAGGCAATATTTTCAAACACTGCACAGTCATTAAAAATACACCTATAGAAGATATCGTATCATATTGCTCATAGATTGATTTATTGATTGATTGATTTAGGAACCGACATCACAGCATTCAGGACATTCCCATAAGCGCTCCGTCCCCATCCTCAGCAGCCAGCGAAGAGTGCCAACACTAATAGTTCCAGTAGCAATCTGATTATATGTCCGTCTCGCCTTTCCTCCGAGCGCCAAGCGTCGGCCAGATCCCCTCGTCACACCTCGTTGTCTCATTCTTACCAGACCATGGTGATCCATCTGCTCCTCCGAGGTGTGCACGTGCTCCCACAAGGCCGCAACCACGTCTGCTCTGTCATGCATCAATACTCCACCAAATTTTGCAGAGCCAGCCAATCTGTCCGCCTGTTCATTCCCCAGCACACCGGCATGCCCAGGAGAAAAGATCCAGGTGATGCTTACTACCCGTGACCTCCGAAGCGAAGCAAGCCACTCTGCACGAAGCCTACCTGTTCTCACCCTTCTCAGCATACTTTCTGAGTCAGTTACAATCACAATGTGTGTATGTATCGTGTTTTCTATCCAGCGGAAAGCTGCACTGACCGCCTCCACCTCCATTCTTAAGCTAGATGTAGTGTTATCATACGCCAGGCTCTCCTGCACCAAACGCCTACCATTAGTTTTTGCCAAGAACCCCCAGGCACTTCTCCTACCTCTCAACATTGACCCATCCGTGTAGATAATCACATCACCCGGGCGAGAATTTTCCTGAATTAGTTGCTGAATTTCCACTTCCGTGGCCCCTGCTGGCCTCTCCCTGCACTCCCGGCTCAATGTTATTACAACTCTGCACAAGTCTGACTGCACGGCTGGCACTCTGACCCACTCCTCTCCTCGCCTGATGTTCTCCAAGGGGCACACCTGTCTAATCGTATCCTCCGCCTGAGCCATCCATGATTTCCCTCTTATCAGTCTATGACCCTTAACTACGTCCAGCGCCTCATGCAACGGGTGATCTGTGTCTGCAGCTACTCTGAGGTATGCCTTCACTTGCATCACCTTGTGCCTACTAGCAACAGTAGGCAGACCAAGAATGTAACGCATACACACTACTGGAGTGTCTCTGGTGCATCCCAGAATGACCCGCATCGCTTCATTCTGTATGGGCTCTAATTTCACCAGCTGACTCTTTGAGACAGTAAGCATTCCTAGTCCATAATCAATCACTGAGAGGATCAAGTGCTGGTATAGTGTGAAGAGCATTCTCTGCTCTGTGTCCATTGCAGCCATAGTTTTAAGTGCATTGAGTCCCTTTTGAGATCTTGTCACAACCGTCTCCACATGGTCCTTGAAGGACAGACTCCTGTCAAATGTGATTCCCAGATACTTCAGTTTGTTCTCTCTGTTGACGCTTCTACCATCTATCGTGAGGCTTGGGGTATCATCTCTCACAATCCTGTTGTCCAGAGAGCACCACAACACCGCCTTTTCCGGGTTGATGACAGCACTCATTTCAGTGCGCCAGTCAATCACTTTGTCCACTGTCACCTGTAGCTCCTGGACTGTTTGATCCCTATTTCTCCCCTGCCTGTATGCTCATAGAAAAAGAAAGAAACATAATCAGACTGACCCTAATGGAAGCAGACCCGGCAATGTTAAAGTAATCGTTATCATGAATGCTTGGAAATATTATCGGTCCGAAATATTGGCCGCTAACCTAAAAAACATGATTTAATGAATTAAACGAGAAGTGTGTGATGATACTACTGAAGCTGTAAACCACACGTACCTGTTGCCCGTGCTGTTCCAGCTTGTGATGCTGATGTACTCTGTGATGGTCAGTCAGGCTGTGTGCATGACGATGCAGTGTCTGCTGCTTCCATTTCGGCTGGGCAGTAGCCATAGCTTGATCAATCAGCCCCTGCTGCTGGTCTCTGAGGGCACGCAATTCTTTTACTCCCGCAGCTCCGGCCTCCAGACGAGCTCTTGTTCTCTCCGTGTCCTTCCGTTGTAAGATTGGCACACGAAGATGACC
The DNA here is from genome assembly GCA_963921405.1 of Cepaea hortensis. Taxonomy (NCBI): domain Eukaryota; kingdom Metazoa; phylum Mollusca; class Gastropoda; order Stylommatophora; family Helicidae; genus Cepaea; species Cepaea hortensis. The sequence goes on along the minus strand of OY992885.1, from coordinate 47,067,684 downwards.
AGGCAACTCGCTCAAAGACCGGCTCCTTCTCATGATGGGCAGTTCGTCTGGACGCTTGTCGGCGTCTGAGAGACTGCGATACCTCTCGTTTGTCATTGCGTAAACGTGTTTATATAATTGTTAGATGATAAGGGCTGTTTCCTAATATTCTTTCACGAATCATTTCTATGTTTTACAAGCTAAACGCGAGACTATTTCTTCCATGTTGAACCAAGTCTCCAATTGCCGTAAACGGAAATATGTAGATTTCACAAATGAAAACTATATTTTGTCTGTATTTGCTGGTGCAAATGAACTGTTAAAGTGCCGATTAGATCAGTCTATTGTTACCTTATTGCTACACATGGACGGCTAAACTGTCGATTAGAGTAGACTATAGTTACTTTGTTGCTACACATGGACGGCTAAACTGTCGATTAGATTAGTCTATAGTTACTTTGTTGCTACACATGGACGGCTAAACTGTCGATTAGAGTAGACTATAGTTACTTTGTTGCTACACATGGACGGCTAAACTGTCGATTAGATTAGTCTATAGTTACTTTGTTGCTACACATGGACGGCTAAACTGTCGATTAGATTAGTCTATAGTTACTTTGTTGCTACACATGGACGGCTAAACTGTCGATTAGATTAGTCTATAGTTACTTTGTTGCTACACATGGACGGCTAAACTGTCGATTAGATTAGAGGACGGAATGGCTTAGAAGTAGACACCGGGGTAGTAGATGGAAGCTCGGCCTCTTGGACAGGAATAAAATATTATGAGGACCCGCTTGCCTGTTAAAAATTCCCCCAGCAGTCGATAAAAAAAGCAGACCGAATAGGCAAAACTTCACCTTAGAAAATCTATTCACAGTACGTAAAATGTATATAATTATAATTATGGTAAACACATTTCGATCCTGGCAGGTGTTAAGGAATGTGTGCACAATGTTGGATTCTCCTACAGTTGATCAATGTGCGGAGACTGGAGCATTCCTTAAGAAATATAGGCGATCATTTTGAAAACAACCGTTGATTAGAATACGTTCTGCGTCATAAGCTTGAGTTTTCTGCGTAGATTTACTTGTTGCATGGCTCGTCTGCAATTGGAGAACCTGGAATAAAAATAGGATAGTTCATGAAATCTGCGTTGATGAATAGAATGTTCTCAGAGAAGAAACCAACACAAAACATGTAAATTGAGCATTCTCCCCATGTAATCCATAATGAAACTGTTGCATGTCCTCTGCAGGACTTTGCGATCAACCCCACGTTGATTTTGTATGCAATTTTACTTGCATTAGTTTGCCATTAGCGGTCAACGTGGCCGAATGGATAAGAACCCTCGTCTTTAAACTTCCGGTGCACTGATGGTGGGGTAGCGGGATAATTCTCTACAAAGGTCAGATGGACTCATCCGGGAAGGTTAACCCGGTCATAAATTCCCGAAGAAGTCGGATGTGTCAGCCGAAAGATGCAAATATCGCAGCTCTACTGTAAACAGGCACAACACAATTACGTCCAAAAACATTTCGGATGAACGCAGAACAAGAAAGAAGAATATGGACTTAAACGCTGACATCTCGCTTAGAAAGCAAAGACAAAAGACTGGACATAAAATTGTCTAGTACATCAACCTTGGTTGGGGTTGATTGCAGCGTCCTGCAAAGGAATGCAACATTTATTGATTAGTTTGTCGTTGCTTTCTGAGCGAGAAATACATGTTTTAGATCAACTGACCGGTGTATGGAATTAACCCACTACCGCGTCACCAGCACACAGGAAGTTGAATAGCGTGTCCGCATAACTTTTCGGCCATATTCCATTAGAATGTATATCACAGATCTACAAAAATAGATAGAGAAATATAACGAAAATACAGTACATTCAGTACAATAAAAGAATGACGAAGTTTATATGTCGTCTTGTATATCAGTTAACTCATGTGACATTTTACCTAAGCGTGCTACAGTTTTAAGCCTTTCCTCGCGTGAGAAGAAAGGCTGATATCCCTCTGGTGTGTTATTTCTGTAGGTAATATGATAGAACATCCCCCATTTAACCAAACCTAAACCGCCATGCGCAAGAACGTTGTATTGGCAACGTAAACAAGCAGGAAAGCAGTATGTCTGCGTGACCTTGTGGCGTTGACACGTATCTTTAGATTTATAGATGTCGTTTGTCAGGTGCCGTACGATTAGCTTCACCTTCTAGGAACAAGGTCTCCATTTAAAGGCAGCTGAAAGCCTTGAGGTGGGAACTTTGTGAATGGGGTAGTTATTTTGCAGACGGGACTGTGCTATTATTTCAGCATCGCCGTTAATCGTTATACGTTGTATCGTGGGGCTCACACCTGGGTAGGCCCTATTTCCCTCCAGAAGACACCATTAGGGCGTCTTTTCCAGGACATTGCAATTAACCCCAACTTCAGTTTGATTTATAGTATAATGTTACGTTCACTAGTATACCAATGCTTCCTAAAGAGCAGTTTGGGCTGGAAATTAATATTGGGTGTATTTTAATGACGGTGGGATTTTTGAAAATATTGCCGTTCCAAGTTTTGTATTCACCCTATGTGAACTCATGCAGCATAAGAGGTAAATACAAAACTTGGAACGGCAATATTTTCAAACACTGCACAGTCATTAAAAATACACCCTATAATTGCTCATTTGATTGTGTACCAGGTTTTTTCCAAACCAACTTTTTGTTTAGCCTTGAATCAGTTAAAAAATGTTTCATGTCATTTGCAAAATGCTGCGATCAATCTTATGTTGATTTCTAGGCAATTTTATATTCAGTAGTTTGCCATTACTTTTTAAACGTGATGTCAACGTTTAAGTCAAACATAATGGCAGTGTAGGTACTGGGCGCCCTACGTCGGCAGGGCGATCGAACAAGGGTGTATTTTTAATGACTGTGCAGTGTTTGAAAATATTGCCGGTCCAAGTTTTGTATTTACCTATTATGTTGCATGAACTTTACAGAGGGTGAATACAAAACTTGGACCTGCAATATTTTCAAACACTGCAAAGTCATTAAAAATACACCCTATATATTAAACAATAGAAACAATTAAGAAAAGTTCCAAACACGTCAAAAAATATAAACTGTTGGTCACCTATAATACAGCTGACGCTGTGATCTAGGGGCAGTGAGCGCATTTAACAATTCCCCGACACACCGAATCGAAATCAGATGCAGACGATTTGGAAGCAGGTCGCCTTTCATTGACTTCGACTGTACGGGCGACGGTCGTTCAGAAAGCAATGGCAGACTACTGAAAGTTAAAATATTGTCTAATAAATAACAAACCGCCAAAAATGCTGGGGTTGATTGCCTCGTCATGTAAAAGATATTCAGCTAGCTTTAACTATAAAAACAATGGCAGATGAGAAACTAAAAGGAAGACAAGAGTAGAAATGACAAAAAGTGTATCCGACAACATGCTGCATTTTCTAGCAAATGTATATGTAAAAATAGAGATGGCAAGTGCTGGTTTAATATGGTGCGGAGCTGTACACTAGGAGTAAATAGAGGGATTAAACACGTAATATCGTTTTCATTGCACTGGTTTTAACCCCCTATGGCTCGCTTCCTTTCAGCAGGACGCCATGCCGAAAGCAATGCACAAAACACGAACTCCGAAGTTCCAGCGACGACCCCGTAAGTGTCTCAGAAAATATTTAATTCGTGAACAGAATGGAGTTCAGGATTGAACCCACAAGCTTCGGAACGCGAGGCGGGGGACTTAACCACTTCGTCACGTAGACCCCGTGGAAATAGAAGAAAGAATCAAATCTTAGCAGCTAAACAACTCCACTTCGAGTGGCATCAGTAGTTAAGACTGTACAGATAAAGTAATGTCCATGACTCGTACTGCGTGGCAGTATTGCAACAAGTCACTCCTGGTAATCTGTCTTTTGACATGAGGTGGGATTTTCAGTTATAACTCTATCTGAAGCAGTGAGCTGTTAATTAGTATTACTGATCGGGACTTGACTGCCCAAAAATTAGCTTTCTTTGTGTGTTCTGTTTACTGGCTTTGAACTCAGGCGTAGTCCAACATGTGTTACTGATTCTAATGTACTGGATTGAGTTTTACATCTGTGTTTTCCCTATTACCAATGCCCCTCGCCATCAGGCGAACCAAGTCCAACTTCACAGGTACTGAGCTTGTAAACCAGGCGATATTCTAGAGCATTCACTAGCCGGCGTCTGTGGTTTAGGGGATAGTGGAATGGGCAGTTTCATAATTTCCCAGCATACAGAGTTGAGGGTTCGAAATCAGCCGCGGGCGGTTAGGAAACAGACCTTTTTGCGTTGATTGTGATGACATGAGACATCGCGCGGTTATGAAAGCAATGGCAAACTACTGAACAAAACTTGCCTAGTAAATCACAGACAGCCAATAAATGCTTGGCTTGAATGTAACATCCTGTAAGTGACATAAAACTAACACAAAGACTTGGGAGCCGCGGTAACATAGTGGCTAGACGCTGGCCTGCTGACCCGATGGTCATGGGTTCGAATTAGCATCGAGATGGATTATTACAATTGTCTTGGGCTCCCAGGTCAACCCAGCGTAAATGGGTACCGAAGATGTCTTGAGAAGTAAAGGCGAACCGGGGGATACTGACCACATCAGCCACCCAGTGCCGATTGGTCAAAATATATGCTTAGCACAATATACCCAATACGCGTCAAAGCTTGCTGAAAGAGTTCTATATTACTGTTCTTCCACTGTGAGTTAATGCCGCTGAAATCTGGTGATGTAGAAATGTGGAAAATGTAGAAAAACGAAATACAGATTTGGAAGTCTTATAAGCTGGTAGTGAACAGTTATTTGCTACACGAGATCTAGATTTGACCCACAAAAATATGTTTTCTAATTAAACATATATAATTATCGTTTAGCAGGCTAGATGCAGAAGTAGCTCTCATCATGGCGCGCCGAAAAGATTCCCTACTTTTTGCCAGTTTCCCTACCTCATGCCATTTTATGTCCAAGGTTCTTCAATGTTCAGTGTTCATCTTCGTGCTTGCTGACAGTCTGATGTTTCACGAGTTGCTCTGACAACTGCTTGTTGTTCGTGATACAATGATTCTATTGATGGAACAAATGTCCTGAAATCCCCATATCTCTCACGCTATTCCACAATTTATGATGCTGAGAACTGACGAAGTCTTTACGGTGGCCAACGAAACGTGTTTGAAAATCTACATTGTATTCTTTGCATGTCTCAAAGATAGTTTTCATGTTGACAACATGGTCCCTGGTTATTCTTCCCTAAAAAGAGATAATACCATTTAAATGAGACGGTAAAATCAAGACTTGGCTGTGAATCCTCTAGAACAGCGGTTCTCAACCTTTTTTGGCCCGTGCCCCCTCCACCATATTTTCAGAACGTCACCCCCCCCCCCCTTTCATATTTCCTACCTAAAAATCCCGCCCGCCCCTACACAGTATATGTAATAATGGAAGCTACATTTAATGGCACATACTAAAACAAGTCTAGACGTCCACATAAAACATGATTTGTGGATCTACTTACTTTATAAATTGAATTTTATAAGGGTGAGACGTACAGAACGTACAGTATGAAGGGAAAGACAATATCAAGTAATCGGTTCTTGTATTAACGCGATCTTGAAATAATCTTAATTCCCCCCCTGGAAACTCTAAAATTCCCCCCGGGGGGGGGGGGGGGGGGAAGAGGGAATTCCCCACCGGTTGAGAACCACTGCTCTAGAAGATGGTGAGCTTTAACTCTTTATCTATGGGCGCGTTAGTGTAGCCAGTTTGCCCGTATATTTGTTATATATTAGCTCTGATATCGGATTCGACTGATGGTGAGGGACACTAGTAATAGGGAAAGCTAATTCACATGCAAAATGCAGTCCAGTGCACAATAATTAGTAGCACATGTATGGACTATGCTTGAGTTCAAAGTGAGCAAGCGCAAAAGAAAAAAAAAATCCCTTATCTCCAATACTTTGACATTCAGATTGCCTGAACACTGAATAGGGTTTACATCAATTAAAGCGAGGCTGGTATAGAGACCCAGTACCGGACCCAGTACTAAAGTATCATTTCCACGTGACTGTATTGCAGACCTGTCCATTCCCTCTCCAAGCTCAGGGATCAGCGGAGAGTGCAGCACTGGTACTCAAATATCACATCTGCGGAGAGGCATATTAGGATGAAAACACGTAGCTACATATCTAACGACCTGCCTGCCTTCCTGCAGACACGCACGTATACACAACACGCGCGCGCGTGCAAACATGCAGACACGCACATAGAAAATTACAGCCAGTAACACGAGTTACATGTCACCCTTTCTTGAAAACAACACCAACCTAACGAACAGGAATCCACATAAGTTACGATTGTATCATAATTCTTACAACGGGTTCTTGAAGACTGACTAGAGATGTTTACATACACACAATCGGTCATGTTTACTCAAGTGAGAAACATTAAGTTCCCGGGCCAGGTACTTTGAAGAAAAACTGTTATCTTTACTGCTTCGCTGATTATAAATTTCACTTACCAAATCGTCCCAGAATGCAACATCCGGGTGAATGTTATTTACATGACAAGTTATTGATTAAACGTTAGAGGTAAACTTTAACATCAACATAGGTTTTGAGGAGTACATGTGTACCGACTTTTTCGGCAGATTAACGCACAGGGTGATGAAAAGGGAACATTGATGCAAAGCCAGGCATGATTTTATTGTGACTGCAAATACATAAATAGCTGTCTATGTGACGGTTTTGTTAGTGTTATTTGTTGAAAATTTGTTGAGTTACTTATTTGTGATTGTGATTGTTTAGTTTTCTGAATAAATATTATTGTTTTGTTGTTGTTTTTTGTTATTGTTGTTGATAAAGACGTTAATCGAAATATTCTATTGCATCTGTGTGTCTTTCCTTTCGTCCAGCTTCCTTGTTACGTTTTGTATGGGTGATGGCGTGTGGTCCACATGTGCCTTCAAGCGTTGGGGTTAGGTGATGTGTTTGATCTTGAGCCAGTTGTCTTACCTAGACTATGTTGATTCTCCGTTTGTATCGTATACAATTGGTAAAATTGATTGATAGATCTTCTTCTTCTTCTTCTTCTTCTTCTTCTTCTTCTTCTTCTTCTTCTTCTTCTTCTTCTTCTTCTTCTTCTTCTTCTTCTTCTTCTTCTTCTTCTTCTGCGTTGGTCCGGAATGTTGTTTAAGACGTAATTGCGTTGTACCTGTTATATATGAACCTTTTGGTCTACACATCCGACTTCTTCAGGCATTTGTTAGCCGGGTTACCTCCCTGGAATCGACAGATCGATAGAATTCACCACGCTGTGGTCACAAGACCGAGATCAGGTATCACACCGCCAAAACCTTGGGGCAAACTGATCTCCGCAAATGTCAAGTTCCGGTAACGTCAGTGCACAGCCCACCTCTTACCACATACCTGGTAGGTTGGTGTTACTATTCTTTACTAAGTTTCGCCTGTATCAGATGTGGCTTATATATATATATATATATATATATATATATATATATATATATATATATATATATATATATATATATATATATATATATATATATATATATATATATATATATATATATATATATATATATATATATATATATATATATATATATATATATATATATAACAAACAAACGAAAACTATATTAATCAGCACTGGAAAGGTATTAATGAACATCACAGTAAACTGGGAGATACTAGAGCAAGTAATAAATCTCTCTTATCTTGGGCATGTAATAACAGATGATGGCAGAAGTGAAACATTAATGAAAAGGAAAATAGGAATGGCCAAACATGTTGTTAACAATATGAAATCAGTATTAACATCTAGAGAGATTAACTACAATAAGAATTGTCAAATCGTATGTATATTCAACACTACTATAGTTTAGGTTAGTTTAGTTTAGTCGACGGATCAACATCACGGCACACGGGTGTAACCCTTAAGTGCTCCGTTCAACTCCTAACTCAAGCCTGAGTCCGGAGAATCTCAACTCAGTGCACGTAATCTATAGCACCGGCGAGGAACCTGAAATACTTTGGGAAGATTTTTAACTTGAAATTTTGCCCGGGCAGCGGCGTTAGGCTATTATTATTATTTATCGATTTCCAACTGCCAAGGGATATTTTACGTGCGCAATAATACACACGTCCGATTTCACAACTCTGAAACCAGGAGAAATGTTTATTACTTGAAGTCCACGTGAAAAAATCCCGGCCCTCACCGGGGCTTGAACCCGGGACCTCCAGCACTCGAGGCGGACAGCATTCCTCGAGACCACTCAGCGCCCCCCCCCCCCCCTTTCAACACTACTATATGGCACAGAAGTCTGGACAATGAACAAGCAATTAGGGAGTCGAATAGAGTCCCTGGAGATGATGATATACAGAAAAATATGTTGTATTTCATGGAAACAAAAACAATCAAATACAGAGGTTCTTGGAAAACTGGCAATGAAAAAAAAAGAAAGTTGAAAGAAATAAAATAAGAGGCAAGTGACATATTTCGGCAACGTTGAAAGACATAACTCTCTTATAAAAACCATACTGGAGGGTAAGTTTGAAGGCAAGCGAGCCAGAGGTAGACAGTTATACAAGTGGGAAGATAACATCAAGAGATGGATGAACAGCAGTCTGACAAAATACAGTGTTAGAGATCCCTTGAAACCAACATTCACTGTGGATTTAAATTCACCAATGGAATGCATTGTTTTGAACTTCATTGTGGAGCCAGCTCATGATTGATTGTTTCTTTACTTCTCTTAAAGGCCCCGACAACACACAGGCAACTGTTAAAGATTAATGGTTAATTATTTCCACGTTTTTCAAAACTATCTGGCCGCTGGCATGGCATTAAAAGGGGGATATTAACAATGTATAACTAGAGCAGAAAGAAGAAAAAGATCTGCGGAAGCTATTCAACAACGAACGTTTAGAAATAGCTCCAAAATACCAGCTTTCCAGCTTTAAAAGTTAACGATAGTGCGTGACTATCATCATCATCATCATCATCATCATCATCATCATCATCATCATCATCATCATCATCATCATCATCATCATCATCATCATCATTATCATCATCATCATCATCATCATCATCATCTCTATAGTCAATATGAACACTACCGTTGGCGTCGTCTGCCCGTTTCACTCAACCGTCCTCTTGTCAATTACTCTCTCCAACCCAGCATAGTCTGAACCCAGAGTTTCCGACACGCTGATGTGATATTATTTCATGTATTTTATCCTCTTCTGTTTCCCGAGATTTTGCCTGCCAATATTTTCAAAGATCACTGATTTCCAAAGACATCTAAACAAGACACGATATGGCCTCCTATACCATGGTAAGACTGCGTCCCGTATGGAGAAGAAACATGGGGTTTTCTGTCAAGATCGCAACGTGAAAGTCACTTGTGGTATCCATTCTCTTCAATGGGTGAGAGAGTTGGACTTTCGCTGCAGAATCAGAACGGAGAATCCCCCCAACAAATCAACAAATGCCCGCAGAAGTCGGATGTGTCGGCCTAACGGCGCAAGAACGCAGCTCTGCTGTAAACAGGCACAACGCAATCACATCCGAAAAAAAAAACTCCGGATGAACGAAGAAGAAGAAGAAGAAGAAGAAGAACGGAGAATCCAGGCTTTTAAATAAACAGTACCTTATGAACATTCTGCGCATATGGCTTGGGGTGCGCAACATAAATGCCTATGTTAGAGAGAAAATATATACACATGAAGGCCATTAAAACCACTTTTGCATGCACACAAGAACCACTTTTACTTGCACACAAGAACCACTTTTGAATGCACACAAGAACAACTTTTACTTGCACACAAAAACCACTTTTTCATGCACACAAGAACAACTTTTGCTTGCACACAAGAACCACTTTTGCATGCACACAAGAACCACTTTTGTTTGCACACAAGAACCTCTTTTCCATGCACAGAAGAACCACTTTTGCATGCACGCAAGAACCACTTTTGCATGCACGAGATCAATAACCACGTTTGTCAGTGGCGGAAAGTCGAAAGCTTGCCTTGTCAATACACCCTTTCAAAGGTAAACCTCCAAGTAACATTCGAGGGCAAACCGAGAAGAGGAAGGCAGATACAATCCTGGACTGATAACATGACAGACTGGACAAGATGGAGTATTGTGTACACGTTTACGTGTTGGTGAGGACTCAGAGCAGGAAAGGGGTGGGGTGGGAGTGGGGGGGGGGGTCTCTGATCGCTGAAACTTGCACCATGACGTCACTACCACCACTGATAATTGCATCATGACGTCACTATGATCACTGATACTTGCATCATGACATCACTACGATCACTGATATTTGCATCATGACGTCACTACCACCACTGGTACTTGCATCATGACGCCACTACCACCACTGATACTTGCATCATGACGTCACTACCACCACTGATACTTGCACCATGACGTCACTACCACCACTGATACTTGCATCATGACGTCACTACCACCACTGATGCTTGCATCATGGCGTAACTACCACCACTAATACTTGCATCATGACGTCACTACCACCACTGATACTTGCATCATGACGTGACTACCACCACTGATACTTGCATCATGACGTCACTATGATCACTGAAACTTGCATCATGACGTCACTACCACCACTGATACTTGCATCATGACATCACTATGATCATTGATACCTGCATCATGACGTCACTACCACCACTGATACTTTCATCATGACGTCACTACCACCACTGATACTTGCATCATGACGTCACTACCTCCACTGATACTTGCATCATGACGTCACTACCACCACTGATACTTGCATCATGACGTCACTACCACCACTGATACTTGCATCATGACGTCACTACCACCACTGATACTTGCATCATGACGCCACTACCACCACTGATACTTGCATCATGACGTCACTATGATCACTGAAACTTGCATCATGACATCACTACCACCACTGATAATTGCATCATGACATCACTATGATCACTGATACCTGCATCATGACATCACTATGATCACTGATACCTGCATCATGACGTCACTATGATCACTGATACCTGCATCATGACGTCACTACGATCACTGATACTTGCATCATGACGTCACTACTACCACTGATACTTGCATCATGACGTCACCACCACCACCACCACTGATACTTGCATCATGGCGTCACTACCACCACTGATACTGTACTGTTGTTTGTCCATCAAGAATGATGATGACCATTCATTTCATCCAGTGGGGTTGAAAGTATGGAGACGTGAGTTCTAAGGTGGCTGATAAGGCCTATTTTGGCTCGAAATGTTCTTTGACAATGTGGGCAAAGAATGCTTGACGTTTGTGGAGGAGGATTTTCTGCAGTGGTTTTTCTGTTCTGTCGTTTCTTCACAGCTCTTGCAGTCCTGGTTGCCTCACAAGTGACTGCACCCTTGCAAAATGTTGCTCGCGACGAATTTCGGTCTCTGGCTGCAGTCTCCCAGGTGTCATGATGAATTCCAAAAGCATTCAGTGAGATTTTCAGAGTGTCTTTAATGCGTTTCCTCTGGCCACCTTGGGAGCGTTTACCACAACGCAATTCGCCGTAAAAAATTCGCGTGGGGAGCCTGTGATCTGGCATGCGAGTGAAGTGACCAGCCCAGCGAATCTGATTCTTCATTAGTAGAGTGTGGACACTGGGCATGGACGCTCTTTCTAGGACTCCAGTGTCTGGGATCTTGTCTTGCCATTTAATCTTTAGTAACTTCCTAAGGCAGACTGTGTGGAAGTGGTTTAATTTCCTAGCGTGTCGCTGTTAAACAGTCCAGGTTTCACAAGCATATAGCAATGTGGATAATACAACTGCTTTGTAGACTTTCAGCTTTGTTTGCAGGCTTATTCCATTTCTGTCCCATACATTCTTGTACAGTCTGCCAAAGCCCGCGCTGGCCTTGGCGATTCTTGCATTCACTTCATCAACAATTGTGGCAGCTTGTGACACAGTGCTGCCAAGATAGGTGAATTTGTCCACAACACTTAGACTATGACCATTCACTTTGATATTCGGCACAGTGTGATTATTCCCTGGAGCTGGCTGGTACATAACTACAGTCTTCTCCAAATTGATATTGAGCCCAAAGTTCACACAGGCATGTGAGAAAGCTGAAACATTATGTTGCATGTCCGCCTCTGAGTTGGCGCATAGAGTGCAATCATCAGCAAACAGGAGCTCTCTGACGATGTCGCTGTCAATTTTGGTTTTAACTTTCAGCCTTCTGAGATTGAATAACTTTCCACCCATACGGTAGTTGATGTCTTTTCCAATGTCATTGTTCTCGAAGGCATTCGTCAACATAGCTGAAAACATGAGGCTGAACAGTGTTGGTGCCAGGACACATCCTTCTTTCACTCCATTGGTGACAGGAAAGGGTTCAGACAGTTCGCCATTTTCCTGTACTCTTGCCTGCATGCCATCATGAAATAGCCGCACCATTTTGACAAACTTTCGTGGACAGCCATATTTTGCCATAATCTTCCACAGTCCTCTGCTGACTGTATCAAAAGCCTTGGTAAGGTTAATGAAAGTGGAGAACATTTCGCAGTTCTGTTCCTGACATTTCTCTTGCAGCTGCCTTACAGCGAAAATCATGTCAACAGTTCCACGTTCTTTTCTGAAGCCACATTGACTCTCGGGAAGAAGACCTTGATCGAGATGGGCCGTTAGGCGATTGAGAAGAATTCTGGCGAGTATCTTCCCTGCAATTGAAAGCAAGGAGATGCCTCGTTGGTTGTCACAGGATTGGCGGTTTCCTTTTCGTTTATAAAGGTGGGCTATTGACGCGTCCTTGAAATCTTGTGGCATGGTCTCGTTCACCCATATGTTGTTAAAGACTTGGTGAAGCTGCTCTGTTAGGACCGGCCCACCTGCCTTGTATATCTCTGCCGGGATGGAGTCCGGTCTAGGTGCCTTGCCGCTGGAGAGTTGCTGTATGGCTTTGTTTACTTCCACTACGGTTGGCAGGTCATCACGTGTATCATTGATGGGAACTTGAGGAAGGCAGTTGATGGTTTCATCATCGAAGAAGGAAGTTGCATTTAAGATGTTGCTGAAATGTTCTGCCCAGCGCTGAAGGATGTCTTTCTTATCGGTGACCAATGTTCCCCCATCTGCACTGAGGAGGGGAGCTGTGCCTGGTGATGTAGGACCATAGACCGCTTTCAGTGAGTCGTAGAAGTTTTTCATATCATGTCTGTCAGCAAAGCCTTGAATTTCATCAGCTTTGCTGCTCAGCCAGGAGTCCCGCATGTGCCGAAGTTTCTGCTGCACTACTCTCTGAATGTTCTTGAAGGCATCTTTTTTTATGTTAACTTCGGGTCATTCAGATGTGCCTTGAGGAGAAGATGTTTCTCGGCCAGCAATTGGTTGATGTCTTCGGAATTTTCATCAAACCAGTCTTTATGCTTTCGGGGGGTTGGACCCAGGATTTCCATAGCAGTGTTGTAAATTATGTCCTTTAGGGCTCTCCACTCTATTTCTGTATCCTGTTTAGCTGCAGCATTGGGCTTGAGGCGGTCTTCCAGCATATTTTCAAATGACAGCTGCATTTTCTTGCTGTTTAGGCGGGTGACATTTAGTTTTTATTTGCATTTGCAACCCTTGAGGACGCCGTGGTGGTTTGATGTGAATGTTTATTTTCGAGATAATGAGACGATGGTCTGTCCAACATTCGGCACCACACATGGATTTTGTCACCCGAACGTCTTGTCTGTCACTCCTCCTGACGATGACATAGTCAATGAGGTACCAGTGTTTCGATCGAGGGTGTATCCACGATGTCCTGTTTCTCATGGGGAGACGGAAAATTGTGTTGGTAATCAGGAGATCGTGTTCGGCACATGTCTGAAGAAGGAGGAGTCCATTGCTGTTACAATTTCCATAGTAGTAGTAGCAGTATTACTAGTAGTAGTAATAGTAGTAGCATCAGTAGTAGTAGTAGTAGTAGTAGTAGTAGTAGTAGTAGTAGTAGTAGTAGTAGTAGTAGTAGTAGTAGTAGTAGTAGCAGTGGTGGTGGTGGTGGTGGTGGTGGTGGTGGTCGAAGAAGAAGTAGAAGAAGAAGAAGAAGAAGAAGAAGAAGAAGAAGAAGAAGAAGAAGAAGAAGAAGAAGAAGAAGATAAGAAGAAGAAGAAGAAGAAGAAGAAGAAGAAGAAGAAGAAGAAGAAGATAAGAAGAAGAAGAAGAAGAAGAAGATAAGAAGAAGAAGAAGAAGAAGAAGAAGAAGAAGAAGAAGAAGAAGAAGAAGAAGAAGAAGAAGAAGTATACAAGAATGAGGCGCGTGTTGTAGTCAGGCTTCTGAATACAATCACATGTTGCTGAGAATATCCACTGCACGAAGTTAGTCAAAATACAAACACATCTATCTATCTCTGTCTAAAAGATCTGCATACAAATCAAATGTTCGCACAAAGCGATCAAACACATCCTGTATCTCTGCGCAGGTAAATTTCACTACATATCTTATCTGATGTCAGCTGGTGTTTGCTTGGGCAAGAAATAGGACCCGTTTAACCAGCACAGAACGGTCTCTGCAAACGTAACTAGGCAGTTTTTAGACATATTTCTTCTTACGGTGTCACCTTGTTTCTTTTTACGTCTGCCATTTTTAACTTTCTTTTATTTGTTTTCAATAGGCGTGCAGTTTTCTGTCTGGATTGTCTCAGCATGGGGAATGCTCAATCTAAAATTACACGGACACGTTAATGAATTGCATCGTCAAAAACTGGGTGCTTATATAGTATACACTTTCCAATACAGGAAATTATTAGCATGGGGCATGCTGTCCTGAGCGTTATTTTAACCTCTGGTTATAAATTATTGTAAGCGACTCTTAGAGTTGTTATTATCACGAGAAAATAATTCCCCGTAGCAGTTTTCAGCCATGGGTCTGTGATGTGATAGGACTATCACAATTTGTAGGTCTGGATGTATGGAGGAATAGGTGGCTAATCTTTCCTTCACTTAGCAGGCGACAAGCCCCGGCGTCGAATCATCGTCTAACCGGACTCATGACATAATCGCAACTCCCTATTAACTTCGCTAACACCGCCGCGTATCTTGTCCTTGAGCGTTACTTTAACTCATTTTATCCTACCTGTGCACGTTTTTAACCTTATTTCCAGTAGTCTATGTTATGGAACATCTTGCACCTGAGCGCTAATTTAACTCTTTTTCCCCCCAGACTATGTACTATTTCAACTGACTCTTCCAGTTGTAATTATAACGAGACACCATCTACCTGAGCGTTAGTT